>LPNX010499284.1:0-14754 GCA_001517045.1 Pseudotsuga menziesii | reverse complement strand
ATATATATATATATATATATGCTCAAATTCTACATGGTATTAGAGCTGCAGGGGTGCTAAATAGTTGGCATACTAGTTTTTACAGGGATCCATTCTTATGAAGGTTGAAGGAATCCCATAAGCTTCACAACATATGCCCCACAAAGATATATTCACATCCCTTTAGAGGATGAAAGAGGTCCTATAATATTCACAACATATGGTCTACAAGGACATGCACATCCGTGGTCCACCCGTCTGTCGAGGGACACCCTTTTACTAGCCTAGAAAAAGAGGTGATCAACAATTTTATACTATCCATTGGAGAACTTGTCCCAAATCCAAGTTCTTGTTGAATAAGACCTCTATAATTCCTTCTCATACTCTAGATCGACAACTTTTTATCCTACAATTAGTCAAGTTCCACACAAAAGTTTCAAGGGTTTTCCTCCATTCGAAGCAAGGAGTGGTCAAGAACCACTAGTCAAGAAATTCAAAGTGTTAGGATCTCATGAATTGGATCACATGCACTTCAATAGGATTTCACAAAATTTTATAGGGATTTTTTGCAAATCCCTCAACTCTGTCGAGACCTATTACTTTTTCTGATTTGTGTGAAATTTCTGTCATGAATCTGTTGTTTAGTTTACATTGATTTGATAATTCCACTACATACTTCTTTTTAGATAAATCTCATTTTGGCTTGTATATCTATTGTTCATGAAATTTAACATGGTATCAGATACTATGTTCAGGCCAACAAAAAACGTCTGATACTTCCATGGTTGCACCGGAAGTAGATGAATTTCCACATAATTCCTAGAATCATAGCATTGCTCTCTCTAGATTATGTCCAGAGAAGTCTATCCTAGTGTGACAGAATCTGAACAAGTGCACATATCGAGGTGGAAATAATTGAACTAACAAATGTTTGTGAATTGAAGTTCTTTTTGCAGTGATTTTTCTAGGTACCTACGTAGCTCTTGAATAATTGTTGATTAACATACAATGAAATGGAGAATTCAACTCCTTTATCACCTAGAAGTCTACCATGGTGTGAAAGACTCTAAAAAAGTGCACATGTCGAGGTGGAAATATTTGAACTGACAAATGTTTGCGAATTGAAGTTTTTTTTGCAGTGATTTTTGCAGGTACGTACGTAGCTTTTCAATATTTGTTGATAAACATACAATGAAATGGAAAATTCAACTCCTTTTTCACCTAGAATCCTTACACCCTTCAATTACATTGATTGGAGGGCAGATATGTAGATAATATTGCACAACAAAGCCATGTTTAGGATGAAAATGGGAAGAGAAGTTGTGCCCAACAATACATTGAGAAATCCAAGTTTTTGAATCGGCTAGAAGAAACCTTCGACTTCATATGCATCCACATCTCCAAGGATATTTTGTTTCACCTTGAGGGACTCAAAAGTACAAAGGAAGTGTGGGACAAAATTGAATCTTTGTTTGGAAAACAAGATGAGCTTAGAGGCCATATTCTGGAGAATGAACTCATTGTGTTGTAATCTAGAAAGTTTGATACATTTCAACAGTTCTTTTTGGAATACAAAGCACTAGTCTTGCAATGCAAACAATGCAGGATAGAAAGGAAGGATGAGCAACTTATAATGTAAATTCTGAGCAATCTTGTCTCAAGATTGTTAGCTTTTGTATCCACATTCCACTTCAGAATATTGTCCATCCCAAATTGGAAAATTCCTTCTCTAGATGCATTTGCAAAGTCATTGATCTAGGAGCAAGACAAATTGGTTCAGATGGGAGTGGTCAATTCCTTGAAGAATCAATCCCTCTTAGCTGGAGACTCTGGGAAAGCACAAGATAAAGGGAAGAAGAAAGGGAAGGAGAATAAAAATGTTGATTCAAACTCAAAGCAGAAGCATAATCCTTCCAATGGAGCCTTAGGTTCCAAGAAGAATAAGAACAAGAAACTTGAGAAAGCTAAGTGTTCCTATTGTATGGGAGGTTTTCATCCAAAGAGCCAATGCATGAATAAAAAAATTGGTTAGATGTCAAATCTCCTTGAATAGAACAATATTTCTCTTTCACAAAGTGAAAATAAGTTTGAATATGGAAAATAGATAGAAGAACATGAGACTTTGCCATGCCTTGAAATAAAAATTCTCTTGATCAAAGGATTATTCGATTGATTCAAGAGCATCCATTCATATGGTTGCTTCCAAAGAATGATTCACCTCTCTAGATCTCTCATGAGGACCTAGAATTCATATGGGGTATGATTCTAAGATCCTAGTGTTAAAATTTCATATGCTTAGCTAAAACATCAGTATTTCATTTCATTTTCATAACAAAAGCATATAAACAGGATCACTGAAAGAAACAGTATCACAAGAACAACAGAGATTTATCCTGAGAAAACCCTAAAGGGAAAAACCGAGAAAAAAATTCCTCAATATAGATGCCCTAAAAGATAAAAGCTAAAACCAAAAAGGAGATCAAAGACTGATCATCCTCCTTCTCCATCTACACCTCTCTCCTTCACTAATGTGCTACACAAGTGATAGTGTGTGTACCAAATGAGGAGCGCCACACCTCTATTTATGTTCATCCATTCACTTTAATAATTAAATCCGACATGTAGGCTCGATTTAATAATGTAGGATTGATTTATACATGTAGGCTCAAGTAACCACACTAGGGTGCTAATGACCCACCTTTACAATTAGAGGGGACTACCTCATGACTCTTATTAGTTCTTCCAATTAGAATCATCAGGGTACAAAGTAATACAAGTGGTTCTCTCGGTAGGACCATCGGGGAGCACAAAAAGATACATATAGAATATTCTTCAAAGTTACAATATTTCAACACTGCCCCTTAACAAGAAGGGTATTCTAAAACAACATCAACAACAACAATAGTAGGAGAGAGATAGAGGACATCATCAACATCATCAAGGTAACACATCTATAAATCATTGGAAGATTTTCAACATCATGTAGTCTTCATCTTCAATATTCAGTCTTCAGCAACATCAACACTTTGACCGCTTCGATCAGCAACAACATCTTCAGCACTTTGACCTTTCAATCAGCAACATCATCATTAGCACTTTGACCTTTCGATCAGCAACAACATATTCAACACTTTGACCTTTCTATCAGCAACAACATCTTTAGCACTCTGAACTTTTGATCAGCAACAACATCTTTAGCACTTTGACCTTTCGATCAGCAACATCATCATCAGCCCTTTGACCTTTCGATCAACAAAAACATCTTCAGTAGTTTGACCTTTCAATCAACAACATCATCATCAGTATATCCTGATATTTTGATCAGTAACAACAGAAATCATCATCATCATATTTTGAAATTTCGAACAACAACATCATCATCACACTCTAATATTTCAATTAGTACTTCATCATCATTACACTCTGATCTTTCGATCAATACGTCATCATCATCATACTCTGATATTTCTATCAGTACGTCATCATCATCATCAACAACAACCTGCAATCCATAACTTAAAGACAAAAAAATTCTTTGGATCACTTTTGGACTTAAATTCCATGGATGATGCAATCCCACCACATTCTCAACAACCGAAGTCACCGAATTGATTATGGGAGAATCAATCGCTATCACTTTAGGATTAAGTCCAAGGATGATGCAATCCTACCACATTCTTGAGGACTAAAGTCACCAGATTGA
Organism: Pseudotsuga menziesii; assembly: GCA_001517045.1. Taxonomy (NCBI): domain Eukaryota; kingdom Viridiplantae; phylum Streptophyta; class Pinopsida; order Pinales; family Pinaceae; genus Pseudotsuga; species Pseudotsuga menziesii. The sequence goes on along the minus strand of LPNX010499284.1, from coordinate 11,072 downwards.
TTACAGGAGAATCAGTCCTTATAACTTTAGGACTAAGTCCAAGAATGATGCAATCCTACCACATTCTCGAGGACCGAAGTCACCGGATTGATTATGGGAGAATCAGTCCCTATCACTTTAGGACTAAGTCCAATGATGATGCAATCCTACCACATTCTCAATGACCGAAGTCACCAAATTGATTACGGGAGAATCAGTCCGTATCACTTTAGGACTAAGTCCAAGTATGATGCAATCCTACCACATTCTCGAGGATCGAAGTCACCGGATTGATTACAGGAGAATCAGTCCCTATCACTTTAGGACTAAGTCCAAGGATGATGCAATTCTACCACATTCTCAAGGGCCAAGGTCACTGGATCCATTATGGACATATGTCTCGTGATGATACAATCCCTCTTCATTCTCGAGGACCGAGGTCACCGAATCACTTTAGGGAAAGTTCCCAGGATGATACAATCCCACTTTATTCTCGAGGACTAAGGTCACCGAATGAATTTAGGGAAAGTTCCCAGGGATGATACAATCACACTGCTACATCACTACACCCCCTTTCGGGGTAGGTCTTTTAGAACCACACTAAGCTTGTCTTGAAAGTGTTTGAACTTTAATCAGGATAGAGTCTTTGTCAACACATCAGCAACTTGTTCCTCAATACTCACATACTGGAGCTTTATGGCTCTTTTCTGCATCATATCTCAAACGTAGAAATACTTGATTTCTATGTGCTTTGATCTGTCATGGAACACAGGGTTCTCTGTCATATTTATACAACTTTGGATATCACATAGAATCACGGTAGTGTCCAACTCTAGGTTGAATAATCCTAACATCATCTTTCAAAGCCATATGGATTCACAACTAGCAGAGTAAGCTGCTATATATTCTGCTTCAGCTGCGCTTAGAGCAACACTAGATTGCTTTCTGCTAAACCATGAAATCAGAGCAGATCCCAGACTATAACATCCACCTCATGTGATTTTTCTGTCTGAGATACTTCCAGCCCAATCTGCATCTGTATAGCCATACAATCTATACTCATGGTTATTATCATAATATAGACAACAGTCTATAGTCCCTTTCAAATATCTCATCACATGTTTTCCAGGTACCAAGTGAACCCATCTAGGTTGAACTAGATATTGACTTGAAGTGTTCACAGCAAAACAAATGTCTAGTCTGGTATTTGTTAAGTACATCAATGACCCAATGATATTTTTGTAATGAGTCACATCCACTAACTCTGTTGAGTCATCAACTAACAACTTCAGGTTGGAATCCATGGGTGTTATCACATACCCCAATTTTGTAAAATAATGTTAATTGTGTTAATTTGATTTCCTAAGACATTATGTTAAATTTAATACTAAGTAGGAACTAATTACTTAGCAGAGTCAAAAGAAGTGGAATGTAATTCTAAATATTTTAATTTTAATAAATAAAAAGTGGAGACAACAGCTTGGGAGAGATGTTAATAAGAGTGTTACTGGTCAAACTGGTGGAAGGAACTAGGTGGAGAGAAAAAGACAAGTGGCAGCATCCTCAAACACTTCCTATGTTGCATGTGGAAACTTCCCTACATTTGGGGTCATGATCCCCCAAGAAAGTGGGATCAGAGTAGGTGGCTCAATAAATGACAACTAACCCAAAAGACCTAGGCAATCTTTTAAAAGTACCCAATGTAGAGAGCTAAGGCTGCTCATATATTTTCTAGGAGAAGAATCGTTCAGGTGGAATGCACTTCAAGGAATTCATTGGGAAAAAGGGAAAACTATAAGGAAGGTGTTTTGAGGGATAAACTATAGTAACTTGGTTTGATACAGCTTGCTAAGCTGAGAGAATTGACTGATAAGTTTAGGATTGGTATTGAGTCTGAAGACTGGTACTTGATTATTGCTGCACCTAGTTCCAGCCATAGAGACCAGAGCAAGCTCGGGGGTCCTGAGGATTCGTTGTTTGAGTGCTCTGTAGGATTTGGTAGGGAGGAACGACCTCCCATTGTTGTTGTCATCCAAGCTCCAAGAACAGGTTCTGTTATTTATTATTTCTATGTTGTTATCTGTGTATGATTGAATGATGCAATTGCATTTTATGATGTAGAAACTTAGAGAATAGCATAACTCAGTTTATTTAGTAATGAAAATGTGTTTAATAAGAGACAAACCCTACCTATGTTTTTCCTCATCTGGAATGATCTAGATTATACTCCAGCACAGGTGGTGAAACTAGATAAAGAAAGTATAATGCAATTATCGAATAAAATGTTAGTTTGATTAAGAGAAGGTCATTTTTATTGTACTATAAGAAGAAATAGCATTCTATGTATGGAGAAGGATTAGGGTTAGACACCTAGACTATGAATGACAGAATTGGAGTCAAAGAAAGAAGTTATAGCTTTTTACTGTCAGTAGTATATTTGGTAAATGAATAGTTCCTTTTACAGTATTCATTTTTGAAACCTTTTTATCTACTTGAAACAAAAGAAAAGTATATATAAAGGTTAAAATATGTAGTATCAGGTTATTTTTTTAGAATGCCATTCATTTCTACAGTTTATTTCTTTTCTGTATAGAATAAAGAATTACTGTATTCTTCTTTCATAACATTCGCACTGTGAGGGAGGATAGACTGTTTTATTTTAGATTTACTTCTAGAGCCAAAACTAATAGCTGTAATATTTTTAATTATAGTGCAATGTAAATAACTTCTTCATTTTATCTAACTAAATTATATAACTACTATCCTACCTTTTAGAAAACTTAAACAAATACTATCATATAGTTTAAAGGTCAGAACATAGATAGTATCATTCTTGCTTTTATGTCTACTAAGTTTTATAACCTAAATAGAATAATACAAAATACTGAAGGGACCGCACATAAAATATTTAGTACAAATGGTATAGGATTAAAATGACAAAGAAATTTATTATTTTATATCTATAAACAAACTAAATACATAGATAATGTGTATATTTATAGTACCAGTATTAATAAGGCAATAAAGTAATGATCTCATTCTATAATAGTAAACAGTATATAAATTATGAAGTCTGTACTCAAAGGATGTAACTGATAGTTACATAAGTACTTCATTAAAAACATAAACACCTTCTATTCTGAAGGTTAAAAGTTATTTACCAACTTTTATAAATTCTTTTATAATGAAGTAATCTAATATAAAACTGTGTACAGAAAACCCTATCAATTGAAAATTAAATAATATTAGAGGGTAAAAACTCATTTGCATTAACACGCAGGAAAGTAAACCAAATGGTACCAAATGTAAACTAACGTGCATATTGTAAAATTCAACCAAGTAAACCTTAGAACAATGAGTAGGATAATATCATAGTGTGGATCTATACCAATGCATGAATTAGAACTTATACTTGTAAAGGAAGCATGTAACAATAGTTTTTAAAGCATAGATCAAGAGTAAACCATAGTTCGTTATGGCGCGTTCTATTTTCTTAACCCTTTTGCCTATGCTTGCATAATATCCTTACAACAAACTATAATAATTATGACAAGGGTTAAGAAAAAATTATTTAAACAAAAGATTCATCAACTTAAAAGTTAGGCCTTTAAACTACTATAACTTGCATTCTATCAATGGTTAGTCCATTAAGGCATGCCCTTTTTACATCTTTGAAAGGAATTGTATAAAACATGTTCATGACAAGATATCTATCTTATGAGAATAGCTCTAGTTATACTTTGGTGTATTTTGTTGTGTAAAACCTTAAATGAGTAAACAAAGGTTTTAAGCATTTTTAGTAGCTATCAGACTTTAACAATAAGTAACCTTTTGATGATTAATAACACTAGTTTAATCCTCTTCAAGAGCAGCTTGTAATAAAGATGTATTCCTGTTGAACGCCAAAGTTTTGAAAATGGGAATAGTAGTACTCAAACTCCTTATCAATATACATTATATTCTTATCACAAACAGTAACCAAATCCATTTTGATGTAAATGTATTTGTGCACAATTTAAACTAGATCCTTGACTTAATAACTCTATCATTCTTAAAACTACTTGTAAAGAAAGATTTAAGGCATTTTTACACTTGACGACTATGATAGACATCGAATAGTTCAATAAGCATTAAGAACTTGTTCTAGCTACAACTGTTATCCCCAAATTTTTTAAATTTTGGTCCCCTCCTCATCATTTAAGGTTGCTTTGAATCGTTTGGATCCATGAACTATTTTTGGTCATGCTTTAATTTTGAATTATTTTTGAAGATTAACTCTTGTCCTAGTTTTCGGAAGTTCCGTGTGTTTTGAAGTTGTTTTGGGTCGCAAATTTGAGTTTGGTTTTGCTAATTGTTCTTTGAAGGGCCGTTGTTTCGAAGGTGAAATAGATTTTGTCCACTGTTGAATTTTAAAGCCATTCGAACACTTAATATTTTATATTGATCGGGCGTCAATTTTTGTTTGATTGGAAGCCATGGTATTTTCCTCTTTCGCCATTGCGGCTCCCAAAGCAACTAAGTGCCCAAAGTGCAAAGCGCTCCGCTCACCGATGCATATCAGTCTTTTAGTCACTTGTTTGTAGTCTTTCCTCTTCCTCCGTTGCGGCTGTGCAAAGCTTTCGTCTTCCAATGTCGATATCCTTCCGACTTTCGATTGAGAACTTTCCCACCCACAGCTTAGTATTAACTCTTTCGACTCTGATGTGCTTGAAGTGTTTCACAGTACCCATCGTTCTCAGGACCCACTTATGCAGCCGTGAATGTATCTACCCTTCCGATGTTAGTATTTTGAGCCACCGATGAGTTTCCCGTTTTTCGTCATTGGTGATGTCTGTCGAGCCTGTAGGTGGATGAGGTAGTGGTGTCGGCATTGTTAATTTTCTCAGAACAAATGGTGTACCTGGCCATTTCTTGTGGATTAGCCGTTTTAGTTGGTTTAATTTGACGTTTTGTTTAGAATGCAATCCCAGTAAATGATACACATTGATTAACTGCAGGAAGATGCAAAAGACTTTCCATATTGCCGCAGCGTGAAGGTACTGATAGGAGGCAGGATCTCAAGGGGCGTGGGTAAAGTAAAAGACAAAACTAAAAGCAACAAAGGCGCAGATTTGAAAGATCCATCCATTACTCAGCTGATCATGAGCATGTACAGAAAATATGTAAAAGAGGGATATGAAATGTTTGAAGAATGGGAAAAGTCACATGTTTGGGGGGAACCCAAGCGGTCTACTGTTTGTTTAAATATTTGAAAATTAGAAGTTACAGGGGCGTTTTCCCCTCGCAAACTTGTAAACTTTTGCTTGTAAGAGGAACTATTTTGTTTTACAAACCAGAAAGTGAAAATTTTACCTGTTGGAAAAAGTGCTATGTGGAATGGATCAATGCATTTAAATGAGAGATGTTGAATGGGAACTATTTTGTTTTTCAACTGTGTTTCATCAGTTGTGAGAGTGTTGTAACTTATTCAACCTATGTTCTTGTCTGAATATTCTTCAGTATCTTTATGATGTTCTTCCACTATGAGTAATGGGATGTTTTAATTGTTGATGAGCTAACTTGTCATGTATACTTTTACTCATGTTTATATGTTTGGTTATAAGAACAGCTATTTGCGATTTTCCATAACACATGAACAGTAGTGCATTACTCATGAATTAATATCCAGCTCTCTAGAGATAGTTTAGCTAGTTTTATTTTATTGTTGCATATGTGATTTAGATACTTGTGAGTCCTAAGACGAGAGGTAAGAACCTGCGCATCACGTTGTGACTGCTCCCTGCATCCTTATCACCCTACATTATTAATTAGGCAGGTGCATATCATACTTTAAGTCAAAATACAAAAATATACGGTGGGACGGGCCGCAACCGGTAAAACCTTTGTTTTTTTATTTGACCTACGGTAGCCAGACCACAAACCGGACGGATTCCCTACACCAAACAGTCATGGGCTAATTGGGAATGTTGACTGGGGAGAATCTGTAATATCCCTCTCATATGCCCTCGAATATTTTGTAGTTTCGCATATAAATGTAATCGTCTCGGTGAGGAGCTCAAGGCCAAGGCCCCAACAAGAAAACTCCTTGTGGCTTATAAAATTTAAATACCTAAGTGAAAATACTTAGAAGATGAAAATTCAATGACACAAATTAACAACAGGGATAACTAAACCCACCATGGATAAAAAAGGGACTTATCCCAACTCAAGACGCCCTAGCAGAATACTCAATCCTAGTAACCTTGACGAGAAGGTTGGGGGGATTAAAGAAAGAAACAAGGAGAAAACAATCCAAAGAATTAGAGACATATATATGGATAGGATAAACAGAGGTATGATATATAGAAGAGAATATATATGTATATGAAATGAATTATATAGTGAGAAAATTGGAACATGTTATAGTTTTACGCTTAGGGAAACACTATATAATAGTAAGTATGGAAGTGGAACACCATATAGTAAAGAAATATATATATATATAATCTATAACCAAGGCAATTGATTACACATATATGTACCTTATTACATAGGGATAACCGTTATAAGAACGAATACCCATATTAAATGGAATATGATTTCTATCCTCTGTATTAGCCATGAGTTTAGGAGCCATTACAGGATATTTAGTCACCAACTGACATATCATATACTCATCATTAAGTTTCCTTTGATTATGGAAAAAGACAATAATGGTGGAAACGGTTATTAGAATTATGAAGGACTTTTAATTACTTCCCACGATTGTGTTAAGAGACATTGAACCAACAGTTTTTAATTACCTGAACAAGCCCAGCTCTGATCGAGGAGGAAATTTAGGGAATGCTTAGGCGATGATAGAGGAAAAGAACACAGGAGACTACCAACAATTCCATCGATCTATAAATACCCATAGTGAATTGACTGTTGGGGGGGGGGGGAAGCAAAGAACCCAGTTTTGGGAAAAATCGCAAATATGAAGGGAGGAACCGCCCTGCTCATCACACGACCTTTGCATTTAGTATTCTTCTCTTTGCAGAATAGGTGGACTCACTCGGCCAAACATTCAGGCGTCAATCTGAACTCTGGTTCTTATGTGATCGGGTTCTTCTAGGGCAGCGTGAAGGAGAGCTATCTACGTCCTATCAGATTTGGATCTTTACTATGCTGATATAGAATCGATCTCTACGATTTTTGGAGGAGACATGAATTTTTATGAGAGGACCGGGGAAAATTGTGGACCCAGCTCAGTCTTTGTAAGAGACATGATTATTCCATGTATGAGCTGACATAGAGGTGTTTTGTTTGTGGCTTGGTTTCTTGATTTGGACTACCGTATGTTTTTAATACCCTCTTGGAGTCAAATGATGATATGATATGGAAGAGTGCTATGTTTCGGGCTACCTACGCCTTTTTCCAGTATAGTATCTCAGCATCGTGCTTAACGCCGCAGCTAAATTGTTTGGTTGTAGATAGATAATCCAGCAGACAGATAAACACCATTGGTATAATCCTAGCCATTTCATTCCATCTCCTCCCAGCCTCGGGTGATTATCCCAGCCCGGTTTGATTATCTCAGAAAGCACACCTGTGTTTTCAAGCGAGCAGACAAAAAGGCACGTAAGCAATGCAATTGCCAATCTTTATCCCAGCCCACCTCTTCTCCTAGCTTCGTTTTTCTTTAGCTTAATGCGCAGTGCACGTGTACTTTAGCTATTGGATTTTTCTACGCTTTGAAGAATAATCTATATATGGTATATATATGCTACTCCATATCTTGTAAGGGGGATAAATGTAAGCTGCTATGGGGAATTATAGCTAACTGTAAATGACTGTCTGTATGGCTCTAGCCTCTGATCGGCACGGGGGTTTCAGTTGTTGACCAATATACTATCATCTTAGTTCATATTGTGGGTTTTAAAATTATCAAAAATCAAACCAATATACTGCAGGTATTGGGGGGATGAGGGGTTTTAAGGTGGGGCTAGGTAGGGTGTTTTATAAGGATTGAGCTATCAAAAGGGGTAGGGAGGAGGTTTTAAGTATTGGGAGGGGGTTTTAACAAAAATATTTTGGGTCAATATCTCTTGAAATTAAGGGTATTCTTTAATATCCCACGATCGCATGTGCTATGTGAGAGGTTCACTAAGTGAAGTCCTCGTGCTGATCGGGCAGCAATGAGAGTATGTATCGGACATCCCGTGTCTTACTTTGGGATCTAGTTCCAAGCCAGGGTTCATTCAATTTATATGTTTATGCGGATCTTAATTGATACAAGTAAGTTACTTCTCCTTAAGTTCCAGTTTCTGTTTCCCATACCTTTATGTTCGATCAGGTAAACTTATGAAAATCAACATCAGCGTTTGGGGAAAAACCCTTTTCTTTATTCTATAGCTTTTAGCTACTGACTTATGGCTGCGATAGGTGTAATTATTGTTCGAAAATTATAGAGTCTCATTATTTGTAGACCCGAGGTCTATGCTGGTTGGTGTATAGATCCGAAGAAGAAATGATGTATAGGACTACTTGGTGCACATTGCTTGTTTAAAGGATAATATAGTGCATAGGAATTATAAATGAAATCTCTAGAAGATACTTAGATATGGAGAATATCTTGTTTAATATGAAACATGCAAAATGGGACATTCATTGCAGTATATGAGCTTATTTCAAGAATAATATAGAAGGTACATAATGAGTACTTCGGGAGTATAGGTATCCTTAATAGGTTAATAGAATAATAAATCTAATATTACTTGACCGAGTATAAGGTAAAGTTTTCAAGACACCCACCTATTAGGGTACTTAAATGTTGTAGTAAATTCAAAGTTCACCATGTGCCCAAAGGGGCTATTAATAATTTCTTCTATGAGCTGATTATAAGGGTCCTAAAATAGGGCTGTTGAGTTACAAGTGTCTCTCTGCGAAGAGCCTTGAGGTAAGATAAAACCGGCCATCAATGAGTCGTGATTTTGTAAGCAATCTGTTTGATAAAGAAATAAAATGAACAAATAAATTGGTGGATGTAGCCTCGTGGATGAGGTGAACCAGGTATACTAATGTCTCATCTTTGTTTTACTTGTACTTCTCCTTTGATTTATGTATACTCATCTTCTCAATGATGTCTAATGTAGTGTGCACTATAAATGATTTATGGTATAACTGGAGGTGTAACGCATTTTCTAAATATGTGAGTTCTAATGATTGTGAGACTCTACTCGTATTATAGAAAGGAAAGTTTTTTTTTAAATTTCAATGACGTTATTTCTACGCTCATAAGATTAATATGATTGAGTTGTGAATATTAAACTTTGAATATTTATTTCATGCTCCTCACAAATTATTTTGTCATTATTTTTAAAAGGGGTTTATGGGGTATATCACATATGGTATCAGAGCGAGATACCACACTGAAGCCTTAAATATGGGACAACACGAGGATATAGATGAATTGACCTTGTAGTTTTGCAGGTGAGCTTGAAGTACGTTCGAAAATTCATGACAGGATTGAATCTACCACATCAAGATAGGTATCAAAAATACTGAACTTGCTACATCAGTAGGGAAATACTGAAACTATCTCAACAATCGTCAGTATGATAACACTGGGTTCGCTGTTGTAACCACATCAATGGTCAGGTGCAACCATATAAGTACCTTGCTATCTCTTTTTATTTTTGTTATAAGATTTGCTAACCAGGAATGGTAGACGTGATTAAAAATTTTGCATTACATAGAAGTAATGAATTCATAGAATTAATGCCATGGAAATACACGTACCTAGCCAGTTGGGTAATTTCATTGAGTAGTTAAATAGATGCACCCACTAGAGGTAGAATGTTAAGTTGCAGTAAAGTGTATAAGTTTTTTTCAGATAGTATTTTATTTCTCACATTAAAATTTAATCGATGTACCGATTCCAAATCTAGTATAAAATGTCCCTACTCTTTCTTGGAATGAGAAAATGAAGAAATATACTCATCTATAATGTAAGGTAGCATGATTTCTATTTATATATGTAAAATTATAGACGAGCATGCCAGATACACAAATAAAAATTTTGAATTAGTGTATAGAATATCCATTATAAGCTAGTTCCTCAAATGACCAATAAAATATCAATTGCTCTTTAAAAAGAGCTTGAATAGCTCAAACTGAGAAGTACATAAACGATATAAATATAATTCAGTGGTGATTTTTGGAATTTGCATACGAATTTATCTAGGAGTTGCTAAGCAACCAATCTGAAAAATTTGGCATTGTGCAAGCTTGCAGAACGTTCAGTTTTCTTCTCAACTGAATTTTGCTATTTATGAAATTAAATCTCTTCTTGCAGCTTGTTTTGAACATGGTTCCTATGGCATAACCAATGGCTGTAGTTTCTGGATGAGAGGGATGGCCTAAATGTCTGCAGTTTCTGCAAGCTACTGACAAGTAATCTCTAAGATCCTTCGTAACTTCTTTATGTTGATGGATCAGAACATTGTTGAGTATGTGGCATGGATTTTGTGCGTGGAACGCTTCCTCTGAATCAAACCTAAAAATTTCCTTGAGATATAGGAAAGTTAATTAAAATGAAACCCTTTTCCAAGTTAGACCATAATATTGTACATTTTTTACTACAACCTATTATGGATATGGAATAGCTTATACCGTAGGATTGCTATAAAATTATTTACATTGTGAAGCAGCTTATGATTATCATCGTCAAAGAGATTTCTTGGAGAAAACCCATTTTGTAGTTAATGGCTAGGCTGCATCAAACATTTTTAGGAGGTAAGTTTTAGGATCCCTAAAGTTAGTACGCAGTTATCTCCAAATCTAATGGAGAATGAACCTCCATCAGGGCTCAGTCCTTTTCCTGGATTTTGATGGAATGAACTGTCTCTCTGTCCTTGCCTTGCATTTTGAATGAAATAAACTATGTCCTTGTCCTTTGTTTTGTATTTTCATTGAATTGAACTCGATGCCTGCCATTTCCTTTTCATTTCAATGAATTGAACTGGGTTCTCGTCATTTTGCATTTTCAGAAAATTGAACTGGATCCCCATCATTCACTTTACGTTTTCAAGGAAATGAACTCAGTCTCTATCATCTACTTTGTGTTCTCAATA
>LPNX010499280.1:0-21803 GCA_001517045.1 Pseudotsuga menziesii | reverse complement strand
ATATATATAAATTTATCACAAACATATACAAATTTGTTCTTGTGGTAAATAAATCAAATGTTAAAAAATTATATAAAAACACTTTAGAAATAATAATAAAAGAATTATGATAACAATAAAAAATTAAAGATAAAATAAAATTAAAAACTAAAAACATATAAATAAATAAATAAGTATTAGGTAACAAATAAAATCATAAAATTATAAATTATAAATGAACTTGGAATCTTTTCAAAATTTTATGATTGTTGAGCTAACTTGTTTTCACAAGTCACTCAGAAACAGTTTTTGACAAGAAGGATTGCTTAATATGCATTGCTACTTTCAGGTATAAAAGCATTTTTCTCTTCGAGTTGGGTTGTTAAGCACATATTTTTCTAGATTTTCAATGCTCTCACAAGTTTGTTGCAGGAAAATGCTAACCTTTTGCAGGTTCAAAGATGAACGAATGGCATGCAGAAATAATTTCCAAAATCATAGAAACTTTTCATAAAAATGTTCCATTAAAAACTTGAAGAAGTTGACTTTCCACTGTGTATGTCATGACATTTTTCTACCATAAAGCAGCCTTTCATAAACCAATTACACCATGTCATGATTACCTACCAAAATTATTTGTCATCCATTTTTCTGCATTATAAACCATAACTTCCCGCATGTCTACCTTTTTGAGTCGCACACATTTTCCTCATTTTCAGTTCATCTTTTTCCTTTTGAATAAAACCATTCAACTTTCTTTCCATGACTACATTGCTTTGTTATCCTTGTCATAAAAACTATTTGACCCTCATATCTTTCATCGATAGTCCTACCACTCATTATGTACAACTTGTGTTGACTGATGTGGGATTCCTTAAGTCCCACCTTTCAACAAGTCTTGCCCCATCAACATCAGCACACTATCTGGGATAGAGATTAGAGTTCATTTTTAGTACGTTGAGGCTTTCATGCCTTAATGGCAAGTTCTCGCGCTGGCAATCATGAGAATACATCAATGGCCCTTGATCGTTATATCTTGCAAGTGGCTCGGCATTAGCTCATCTCTTCGCACTTCGCAGGATGTACTTAGATACCTTGTCACTCATTGACATCAATGGTGAGATTGCCTAGAATTGGTTAACGACATTCATCAATGGTTAGTAATCCAATGACTACTTTCCATGTTCGACATCAACACATTTATTCACATGGTAAGAATTGTACCATCGGGTTTTGTAGTAGGTGAAGACTATATACTTTTCATGACACCATCAACAGTTTTACAGCAGCATACACCAGCCATATGAGAGTACCATAGTTCTACTTTCATCTTTCATCTTTTACTTCATCCAACCAAGAAACAGTTGAGATTTCTTCACTTCATATTCTATGATCTAGCAGCAGTAGCCACATTCCTCTTGCATAGTTCATCAACTTTTTGGGTAAGTGGAGGTATGTTGTTTTCTAATATTTAGCCATGTAATTCCTTAAATGCTAGAAAATGAATGAATTTGGAAAATTCCCTCATTACATTCCCTTTATCATTTTCATAAACCTAATACATCTTAATTTGGGGGGGGGGGGAGGTATTCATTACCATTTTACATATTCATCATCTCATTTACCATTAACCAACATGTCTTTCCCAAACTATGCTATATATATTGGCATGATTCATAAAACATTTCTAATATACATTGATGGTTCAGCATTTCTAATGCATGTATACTTTTAAATCGTATGTATTGCAGCAAAAATACAAGTAAAACGAGAGAATGTTGTTAACACAAGAACCAACATTTGTTATACATATGGTTGGCTCACGAGAACCAACCATAAGGAAAATTGCTGCCACTCATGCATTTCAAATCATGGAATGATTTACTATTACATACCATCATCATGTAAATCCCAGCTACAAGCCAAAATTTTTAAAGAGAATCAATGCATAGTTGCATGAGGACATGCAACACATTCATTTGGGGGGATGTTGAGTCACAAAAATACCACATTTTATTCATCTTTCATATACCATTTGTCACCTTATTCCTATTTTATCCTTCCATAAAACCATTAATATTCACCACTTTGATAATACATATGGGTTTATATTACCATTTTCCAAATAATTTACTTTTGAGTATTTTGAGTGAATTTGTGGTTAAATATTAATAAAATTAATATATTATCATTATACCTTAAAGTTGGATGAATTTGGTGATGATTACAGGTATTTGAAGACTTTAACAAGCTCAAAAGTCACCACCTAGCCTCAAATTCAAATTCCATCTTCAAGATGTGGGCTAATTTCAAGGAGAAGATCATGGAAATGTGGAGAGAATATCTAATCCAATATTTGTTGGAGGATTTGAAGGGATAAGTTGAGAGAAAAGTGGGTATGTTGAAGAATTTTGAGGGATAAGTTGAGAGAATACTGAATTTGTAATTATGATTAGTTATCTTGAATTCATGTATAAATAGGAGGGCTCTCTCCTCATTTTGTTAGAGGCCTCTCTAGTGGTGTAGAAGTAGATAATAGTTTATGTCTTTTGAGAGTTAGCCATAGAGTATATTTTCATTGTTATGTAATGGAGATGATGCTTTCATGCAAATCCTTTGATTCTCTCATGATAATTTTGAGTTTCTTTCTTATGAATTGTTAACATAGATTTTCAGTGATTTCTCTCTTATGAATTAGTTTTATTGATTTTTATGTGAGCTCTCAAATTAATGTTGATTGTTTATATTAGTTTATTTCATGCAATATTATGCTTCCTTAGATTAGATTTATTTCATGCAATTTCATGCTTTTCTAGATTAGATTTATTTTCATGTCATTTCTTGCTTTTGCAAGCTTAATTTAATTTCAGTCGCATGTATTTTTAAATTTCGGTCACTTAGAAAATTATATTAAGTTAGCAATACTCTACCCCTGCATATATTTTTCCAGTGCCTCACAAGTTTACACTCTCTCTGGGTTGACAATTAAATCATTGGATATATGTTATAATTTGTTTAATATTTTTCACTAACAACTGGTCATATAGGATGGTTTCAAGTTTGGACTTCTTGTGCTTATCAGTACCCTAAAAGGCATCTGATACATCCTATCCATCCATCAATAGGCCATTCAGGTCATGGATATCCTGCACATGAATTGGATAAGCCGTGTCTAGCCACAAGGTGTTCCCATGCACTCAACTAATAAGGAACTTGGGGAATATAGCAGTTTCCCTAGTGATGCCAAATACTAGTAGGTCAAGTAGATATCATTGTGAAAGAGACCACATTTCAGAAGTGGTGCACCACAAGAGAAGAGAGACACTAGTCTTTAGAAAGAGTGCATAGTGTAGATCTTCCATGTAGGTCTATATAAGTGTCCAGGAAGGCTCCACACAAGTCTTAGAATTTATGTTGGTGGGTAACATATGGAGGTTAGTGAATTGTTTGAGACTACATATTTTAAACTAGAATTCACAACAACGATTGTACTTCAAATCTAGGCATACCTCTAGGCTCTTACAATGATGTTGGTAGGCAATGAGTATTAGAGAGTAAATGTCCTCCTTGAAATAGTATAGGATAGAATATATATTTCAAGCACATATCTTATTACTTATTAGTATAGGATTAATTTAAGTCTTGAGAAATATTATTAGGAATAAAAATGAGAAAATGGCACACATGCATCCTCAAAGGATTGAGAAACATCCATCCAACACAAATTTTCTACTTTCAATGGCATCCTTCTATCATATCTTACCTCCATTTTCTTACCTCATAAAACTTAACAAGTGCAATATTTCAGCTCTATGTTATGCTACCGTAGAAGATGAAGTTTGAACCATTCCCATCCTAGAAGAAATGGCATTATCATGTTCAGTAGTCAATAAATTAAGTTTAAACACTCGATATTTCGTTAGATGGGATAGATTCATAATGTCTGATAATTGTAGCATCTCCATTAGACGGCATCAAAGGACTAAACACTATGCCCCAAGGTATGAATTGGCCCTCACAAAATCACCTTCTGGGATGCCAAAACATAAAACTTCAAAGAATACTTTATTATATATATATATAACTTCTCGAATTACCAATTTGGATTTATTTTCTATTATGAACATTATTCATATTATGTCTTTCTCCCATATCTTAAGAGAATTAAAATATCCTAAACCATTTTGAAATTAGTAATCAAGGCTGGAGATATTAATATTTGGAAACTATGTTGTCTTTTTCTAGTAAAAGTGTTTTGAAAGTTTGGACATTTTATAAATGGAATGTTTTGTTAACCAGAAGACTATACTAAGTAATTACAGTCTTGGCTGAAGGAAATTATTTGTTTCTGTGAAAGATCTTTAACGCTAAGTAATGCATATTTAAAGATAGGTTCGCTTTGATATGTGGATTTATGATTGTTCTTAAATGTACAAGAAGTTACCATAGGCTACCTTAGTTTCCTATATTTGGATATGCCTTTGTTTTATTGTTGATTCAAGGTGTTTTAATGTTTGTTGCTGCTCAGAAATGCTCCCAACGTTCCCAAAACTTTCACACCGTGACTGTTGCATGGGTGCTCAGAATTGGAAATCAATCCGCAAATTCAACCCAAAGTTATGAATTAGGCCTATTACTGCTGAAATTAACCAAGATTTAAAAATGATGTTCTTAATTGTTGATTAGATACACAATCATGGAGAATTAAGGTTGCTTTCGCACCCAAGTTTTCCAAGACTTGAGGAATCAGACTTCTTTCTTCTATTTCTACTATGTACATCATCTTTTTATGATGCTTTTTAGGAAGTTCAATACAAGAAGAAACATTTGAGGAGTCTCCCATTGATAGTAGACTCCAATATTTCACCATTTAGCTCTGCAAGAATGAAAGTATTGTTGTCTTATACAACTGAGATGAAATAGGGACCCATCCATAGATTAAGAAACTTTCCATGTTTGCCTTTATTTTCTCTTTTAGCATCCCACTTGAGAACCAAGTCTCTTGGATAGAAATCCCTTGCTATGGCCTTCTTATCAAGATTATGTTTCCTTTTTCTTCTGATGCACTCGTAATTTCAAACTGACTTGTTCCCTTTCTTGTTGCACTTCTATCAATTCATACATCCTCCTAACCAAATCTTTTGACTACGTTTCATTTTGGATCAATTTGAGCACTAGTTCCAATTGGATGGGAAGATATGCTTCTTTTCCATAAACCAATTGAAAAGGAGAGGTTCTAATGGATATTTTGACACTTATTCCATCATCCCAGAGAGCATACCTCAAATTTACATCCCAAGTTTTTTTTTGTTTACTGAAAACATCTTCTTTATTATTCTAAGTAGTATTTTGTTTGATGACTCAGCCAATCCATTTCCCTGTGGATACTATGGGGTGGAATGAAATAGATTCGTAAGAACATATTGATGATTGTATTGTGCATGATTTTATTTCATTGATATTATGTAAAACGAATCATGAAAATGTTTTTTCAATAAAATATGTGTAGGTGGAATAAGATGCCTTGAATGTGGTAGTATGATATTGTTCCTTATAAATTTTCCTATGGATACTGAACACATTGAATTGTCATATATCATGGTCAGATGGAGGCCATATTGTTATTGAGAGAAATTCCTATGGCTTGGGGTACCACAACAGACATATTAACTCCAGAAATCAATCCTTTCCTATATGCAAGAGAAACCAAACATCTAACACTAAAGGATATCAATTCGTGCCTTATTATGGATGGTTTATGTAGATCCCCATTGAGCTTTTCCACTCCCTCTTGTATTGGCAATTTTCTACCTCAACATTCAGCAAACAAGACAAGCATGCTATATATAATTGTGTTAGACCTACTCTAGCATATATAATAAATAACATATAAGCATTTAAAAGAATCCATGGATCAAATACTCATTTAAATACACATTATTGGATAGGAAAAGATATTTTGATTGATATAAAATAGAGATTACAATAGTGACAACCTCTGTCGGCACGTCTGTGAATCAGAGAAACTGAGTCCCCCACTTGGGCCTCCACCACTTCAATCCTCCATCTCTCGATAGTAGCTCACAAGCAAAAGGCAATCTTGGGAAGAACACAAAGTGCTCTAAGGGACAAAGGGATGCAGACTTAAGTATAAGCTCCAGCAGCAATGGACTATAGTTTTCTTGCTCTTCAATTCCTCTCCCCTTCAATGTATCCAAAGGGTTCCTTATATAGCTCTTCAATGGGGTAATGGAAGGTCGAATTCGAGCAATCTCAAGGCATATGGAAGTTGAACATAGTAGTCCATCATCTGATTACCGGTCATTGATGTATACCGTTAACAGACGCGAGATCACCCACTAATAATGAAAATGGGAATCAAGGTACTAGAGTGAAAACTAACAAGTGTGAATAAAGTTGTTTAGGTCAAACACTTGAAAGGATCCATCGATTAGGGGACATTGATGTATTCCCAAAAACTGTCGCCGGCGAGAGAACCTGCCACTGATGATTGCAAGTCTCAAGGCACTAAAAAATGACTCTAGATTCCTATCCCATAATAAATTATCTGAAGTTGATGGGGTGAAATTCACTGGAAGGAGGGAATTAAGGCATCCCTCATCATCCAACATGAGGTACTCAGCAAAGTTGTATAATGTGGAAGGGCTCGATCATAATGTACACAAACCAGTATCAGTATCGGGAATGGCCGACATGCAAAGTCAAGATATCTGACGAATGGCTGACTCAGGTTTCAACTTCCTTTGAACAAGATAAATAAAGGCAAATGATGACTAAATGTAGGAAGCATAAACTCAATATACAAAACTGGGACATCTTTGCGACATAGGAGGCATCGACAGAGGCTCCATAGGGACTGGAAGCTTAACCAGTCGATGGAGATAAACTCAGAGAAACGAATATAGCTCCTAAAGTCAAACTATTAACCCAACCAATGGATGTGATATACAGTGCTCTATTTAAAGGCGACATGACTCAACTACTGCCAAAGATAACATCTTTTCTTATCCAGCCTTTTGGTTTTTTTTTTTTTTGGACTTTTTCAAATATTTTGAAAATCTTGAAAAAGAATAAAAGTGCTTTATAGTTACAAACTAGGAGGAGACGAGTGTCAATGGGTAAACAAACTAGTTCCAAGCAGTGGAACATACCTATGCTCAATGCAAGGACACATGTGTAGGATAACGACACTCGAGGGAAAGTCCCCTCCCGGTAAAAAATGGGGAATCAAGCTGCAAAAGATATATAAAATGGCTCTGCATGGCTAGACATGAGACAAGCTCGGGCTATATGGCTGATAATCAAAGTCAGGGAAGCCGGCATAAGGCTCAATGAGGAAACCAAAACTCATGATAATGAAATTACAACTTGACATAAGGGAGTTCCGGGGAAATGGCCAGCATAAAGGTCAATAGGAGTATGAAGCTCTTGCTCAAAGTCATGGCAGTACTACACAAAGGACTCCCAGACCTAATAGAGGACTCATAGCATGGGTACCAAATGCAAAGGGGAGCTAACTAGGACACCCATGTATAGGAAAGCTCTACCATTCACATAGTACCACTTCTAACAATAGCATGAAGGTTCTGTGATACAATGGAAAGGGTTCGTACCTAAGGTTAAGATGGAACAGTCATAAGGAAATGCATAAGTGCAAGCGCATATGATATCCTAACCTATATTCCAGTTTAGACATAATACCTATGATAGGAACAAACGGGTCGAAACCTCAGAGAGACTGTACAAAAATTGGACCCTACATAACAACCATATTAGTCCAAAACAACCCAAAATAGTCAATAAAGAATCCAAACTATAGGATATAGGGATGAATGATCATGACAATTGCACCCAAAGGAAACAATGCAGTGAACAATAGGACATAAAATGCAAAGTAAGGTGTAGACCCAGCGTTCACGCATCCACTACTACCCCCGTGAGGGTGACCACCGGTGTAAAGACCGAGAGAAGGGAGTAAAAATCCTCCACAAATGGAGTAGAGGGAGAAATGTGACCACTCCCAAACTATGAGCACGATAAGGGGCTATGATGCCCCCAAGTCTGACACCAGGGTCCGTACTAGGACCAAGGATGGGCGATAGGATACCAGGAATGCTGAATATAAAAGGACCCAAACTCAAGAGAGAATAAATATACTCAGGTAACCATGATCCCAAAGGACAACTAGAGCACAAAGAGCAAACTCCTAAGAAAATATACAACCAAAATACAAGCAAAACAAGGGGAGGATATGTGAGCTCCTGAATGCAGCAGGTATGTCTCTCCTAGGAGAGGCTTGAAACTCCCATACACTACAAGCGGAGGTATGTAACCAATTATAGTGGCCCTCAGCTTCAACGCATATAGCGACTATGTTGTCCATCCCCTACCTAGCCAGGACACCTATAGAATAACCTTTGCAAGTACCCCCTCAATAACCTACATAAGGAAACTAAATTACCCTCAATATAATCAATGCTCAGGCGGACAGTCGCAAGTGGGATTGATCGTACGGGTAGGGTAGCAAAGCCTGAAACTCTCAAAAGAACCCCCAGATACAAATACAATCCTATAAATATCTCTAGTGCTCACAGAAAGTGACCAGGGGTCATCCCAATCACAATCATGTCCACTGCCTAGTGCTTAACTTCCTTGTAAGAGGAGAATCCTA
This sequence comes from Pseudotsuga menziesii, assembly GCA_001517045.1. NCBI lineage: Eukaryota > Viridiplantae > Streptophyta > Pinopsida > Pinales > Pinaceae > Pseudotsuga > Pseudotsuga menziesii. Next base: position 13,132 of record LPNX010499280.1, on the reverse strand, counting down.
AGAACACTAATTATATAAAGGAATTCACTATCTCACATGGACAGACACCTACTTGTTGTGTTTAGTGGTCTTGGAGAATTGACTCACAGTGAACTATTCCAAGACCCTAAAACCTATTCTTGTTGGTGCACCCTATAAAAAAAAGAGTGTAATTCATTTTATTATGCGTTGCTTTTAATTGGCTATAATTACTCAAAGGGAAATGGTCGTGCAACTAATGACATTATGACTCAGCAGTGAAATAAATATGCACACCATAACAAACAATGCTAAGTGCAATCTTTTTCAAATGAAAAATAGGGTATGCCACTACATGGGATGAATAAAAAAGCATTCCTTCGATGTCAATGCAATCCTTCCTATATGAAATCCTAAATACAACTCTCATCCAAGCAATCCAATGCAAGTACCTCCTCAAATCCATATCTAAGATGCAACTAAGCATGCAACTACTTTGTATTTTTCAATATAAAAGAATGAAAAATGCAATAAAAGTCATCTAAAACTCTCATTCTCCGTAGCAAGTATAAAACACAATCCCAGCAAGACACCGAGACAAAAAGAGTAATGCACTAATGGAAAAACAAAAAGGATAAATGACTAAAACTACTTTCAAATAAAAATCAATGAAAAGGTGGTCTTTGGTCATAAAAGAAGCATCCAACAGACAACATCAGACCCAAGAAATACCCAACCACACTCACAACCCACCCAACAACTTCCCGCAACATCAAACTCACCAAAAGGGAGGATGTACGCAATTGTTTAAAGAACATCTACGTATATATGCAACTTTTGGCCAGAAAGCTGCATGTATATGCGAATTTTGGCCAAAAACCTGTGTGTATATGCGAATTTTGGCCAAAAATCCACATATGTACACAACTTTTAGCCAAAAACCTACATATACAGAGAAGAGAGTGGTAAAAAGCAGGCCAAGGGTCAAACCAATAAAGGGGCTTGTCAATGGATGAACATACTATAAAATGCAACACAGAAACAAGGAGAAACAAAGAGCAAGTCAAGAATATCAAGCACATTGTGCCCCCAAACCCCAAATAAAAACAAGGAACATCCCCAATGGAGTCACCAATTCTGTTACAGAGAGAAATTCCTATGGCTTGGGGTACCACAACAGACAGATTAACTCCAGAAATAAATCATTTCCTATATGCAAGATAAACCAAACATCTAACACTAAAGTATCTCAATTCGTACCTTATTCCAAACGGTTGATGTAGATCCCCGTTGAGCTTTTCCACTCTCGCTTGTATTGGCAAGTTGCTACCTCAACATTCAGCAAACAAGACAAGCATGCTATATATAATTGTGTTATACCTACTCTAGCATATATAATCAATAACATATAAGCATTTAAAATCACCCATGGATCAAATACTCATTTAAATACACATTATTGGACAAGAAAAGATATTTCTATTGATATAAAATAGAGATTACAATAGTGACAACCTCTGTCGGCAAGTCTGTGAATCGGAGAAACTGAGTCCCCTACTTGGGCCTCCACCACTTCAATTCTCCATCTTCCGATAGCAAGCTGACAAGCAAAAGGCAAGCTTGGGAAGAACAAAAAGTGATCCAAGGGACAAAGGGATGCAGACTCAAGTATAAGCTCTGACAATGATGGACTATAGTTTTCTTCCTCTTCAATTCCTCTCCCCTTCAATGTATCCAAAGGTTTCCTTATATAGCTCTTCAATGGGGTGATGGAAGGTCAAATCCGAGCGATCTCAAGGCATATGGAAGGCCAAGAGACAAGTGTTTCGGGTCCACATCAAGGAAAACTCCAAAATAATTTGGCCTTTTGCACACATCCCGATGTACACGAGTTTAAGGGTCAAATCCATGTATATACGCGAGAAAGGGATTAAAAGTCACGTATGGCAATTATTGCATGTTTTTAGGGATGATCTTGGAAACATCGAAAGTACAAAAATGGTCCATGGGGTCTAAAGAGCCTGCAGAGGGATAAGGAAGGCCATAAAGGTGTGATCCACCATGTGTGGTAAAATCATATGTAACACATATGAGTATGTTAAATCATTGGGTGGAGGTCTCTCGGTACAAAGAAAGAATATTTGTGCAAGTGGTAAAATACAGTGTATGTTATGATATATTTTCACAGTGTACGGTATTTGTGGTTGTGTGATATTGTATTCATTTTTTACCATATTGCAAGGAAAATGAATATTGTACATAGAGAGAATATATCTTCGCATACACTGAGAATAACTCGAGAAGCTTGGATAGCTTGGAGGCTTGTAGATCCTGAGAGAGAGGTAGTATATTCATCCAGGTAAAAGCTCAAAAATACTTGTTCTTTGAGCAGAAGCGACAGTGTATGGGTCTGTACTCTGTTAAGATCAATTTTATTTCAAGTTCAAGCTCTGGATGTTTTAAATGTTTGTTCTCTTTTAATGTTTATTAATATTTTAATGTTTATTATTACTTTAATGTTTATTATTTCTTTTTGTTTTGGGGAATTTAGTTTTTGGGAGCTATGAGTATTAAAACAATTAATATACTTATATTTGTGCTTTTTAAAATTTATATGTGAAATGTTTGTTCACTTTCTTGCATAGCTTATTTTTTAATATGTGTGGCATATTCCAAGGACTATGGTTATCCTCAAGGGGTTGGCCACACCTTGCTAAGTTAACCTAAGGAAGATGAGATGACCACATGAGCTTCCTTATCCAGTGATGATAATTATGAGCTTCCACTCTTTGCATGAGACACATGAGACGTATGACCACATACAGTTGACAAGGTCGGGTAACCTACCCTCACGTTGACTTGATGTCCAAATTGTCTTGTCATTTTTTCCATGTCATCATCCTTTGTGATCAACCTTTATATTTCTCTTTGCATGTCATCATCCTATGTCATCAGCCTCCTTTTTCCTTTACTATTGTACCTATCATCTCCATCCAAGTGGTCGTACAATATAGTTGAATATTATATTTATAAGCTCAGGATTCCCATAACAACTTTACTTTAGTTGTACCTTTCAAGTGTTTAACTTTATCATTGAAATTCCCATGACATTTAAGTACATGCCTACATAATGAATGTATCAACAATCATATAGTAAATTCATAAAAGGTAATCATGCATCAATGACAACATCACAATGCTGCTTCACTTTATTTTCTTTTCTTTATCTAACCATACTGCTCCCCTTATCAATATGTAGACTAATTACTCCCCATGAAACCTTGTTAGTCTATTCATCTCAAGATATTTATTTCTGCATTTTACTTCATCTAATTTCTATAAACATATTGTAGCTAATTTATTTCTGCATTTTACTTCATCTATTGCTATGGATTCTTGTTGGCATTTTTCAACCTTTTTGTGCATATTTGTGGGCATTTTTCTGGACCTACATGCATATGTTTGACGCCTATGGGAATTTTATAAGGTAGTGTGGACATTTTATCAGTCCAACGGGCATTTTCAAACTAGTTACAGGGCATTTCTAAACAGGTTGCAGACATTTTTCCAAATCATCTGCTTATCCAATTTGGAGAATTGATGTAAGTGTGTTTTGCAACTTAAATGTGGGCATATTTAACTAGTTGCAAGAATTTTTACAGGCTGCAAGCATTTTTACTCTATTGCCTTGTGGGCAGTTTTATTTTTCTATTTCCCTATGGCCATTTTTAACTAGTTGTGAACATTTTACTCCCAAGTGTGGGCATATTTGAGGATTGAGGATATTATTGAGGCCTAGCCGGCATTTGTCTCCTCAACTTGCAGGAATATTCGAGACCTTGTGTGCATTTTAATGACATCTCCTTCACTCATGTTGGAATTTTTCTTCTGTTTGCATGCATTTTTCTGAAGCTTACCTGCAAGTATTGTATTATGCATGTGAGACTAAGATAAAATGCCCGCAGCTACTTAAAAATTCCCACAAAAAAAATTTCAACCTTTTGTGCATTTTTGCATGCATTTTCGTTTCATATGCGGGAATTCTTTACATTAGCTAGTAGGATGAGCCAAAAAATGTTTTGAATACTTGTTATGTACTTTGCAATACCTATCCCCATCATCTTCTTTCTTCATTCTTGCACCCTTGCGTTCACCTTAAGATCCTTCGTTAGGTGTCATCCACCATATCACTACCTTAGATGACTTTTTTGGGAGTACTTTGTTGTCATTTTTTTATTGCGAGTTGGTTGTTCTACTGTGCTACTATTGTTTTTTATTTGTGAGGGTTGGATGATCTATTTTATGGTCTTTTCTAGTTTTGAGTTCTCCCCTTTCACAAGTATGTTGGCTTATTTGAGTCTCATGCAAGTAACCTAATGCTAAGAGGTTGAAGTCTATTTAAAATCATTTTTCCTGAGGATAAGGGAGCTACGCCCTAACATCTTATGTTGAGTTTATAATTGGTTCAGATTTGATATATCATGCTACCATTATATATTGGTGTCTTTCATTAACAACTTAGATCTGATATAGATTGCTACTATTATTAGTGTTATTTTTTTAAGTACTTTAATGGTTATTGTAACTCATTGTTTTTGGGACATGCTAGACATGAAGGATATTAAGGTATGGTTTTTCTATGTTGGACATGGTTTTCTTTATTGATAGTAGTCCCATCCCTAAATCCTTCCTTACCCGAGGATACTCTTAGTATGTTTAAATCACTCACATACTCTATTGGCTTAAAAGACACACTTAAGACTTTTAGAAAAACTTCTAAGATCTATTGATATCTCTTGTTTCTTATCCAATATTGGTTCCTCCCTATATCTGTCGGCATTTAACAAAATTACGCCAACTTAAAAAAACACTTGTGCATTCAACCACCACCCTATTCTTTCTGGGGCTTATCGCATTCGGTTGAGAGAGGTTTATCTAACACATTGTGCAACTCCACATGACCATTAGCTTGCAACTGGGAGATTATCACAATAGCCATAGTGTGCTTTTAACCTGAACCATTCCTGAGTGCGATGACTATCAAAACTAGACATGTTGCATCCCTTCACACTTCCAAGCTTCATTAACCACCTTCCCTCTCTGATTGCGATATCTACTCTCCTCCATTGATTAGACCAAGGTGTGATCTCTTTTGTTCAAACTCATTAAAATTTATCCCTTTTGTAACTCAATACTATCGATATTACTTCCAAGACACTCAAAAACCTTCCATTCTTGATCTTGTTTTCTCTGCACAAACCCACACCATTCAATCTCTAGCTTCATTTCTTCGACATGATCTCAACTCGATCAAAACTCGTCGACATCTGTAATGCGAATGCAACTTATTAAAATGCATATTCCATTAGTAATTAGACATTATGATTAGGTTAAACAATCATAGGTTCATTCAATATCATCCTTTCAACCTACAATGGTCACTACAGACCTATCAAGCCTCTGATTTCTTCTCTACATCAAAAATATCAACCATTCTCAAGGTAATTCCATCGATTCTCAGCATCATTACACAAAAAATTTCTCCATCATCATTCACAATCATACACTGTGTATCTGATCATACAAGATCTCTCAAATATTTAATAAACTTCTACAAATGATCGGTCCACTATAGGGATTCCTCAACACTAACTCGAAATGTGACCCTCAATAGGGATTTACACCATTTCCTTCTTTGACCTCACAAAATTATTTCTTCACTGACACGACAATGCAAGATTACTCTATAATCCCATATATTCAAACTCACTCATAACTCAACAACAATAAAATACACAATTACTTTGTTCATAGAGTGTTTACTTAAGTCATTAACATAATTCTACAAATGTTGGAACCTCTTTGGTTCTACCCAATCTTAAACTCATAATAACTGGAATTTCACATACATAAATTCTACCCAGCTATGTCTCATTGACTAGAATTTATTTCATGAAGTTCTTCCCAACACTGTTGCTCAATTTAGTATCAGGTCTACATGTACAGACTTAGTTTATCAATTGACTAATCATTCATCAAACTTGATCAATTACATGACACACACAAAATGCAAAATAACAAGGAACACACCATTTGATGAATCTACTTCTCATTAAAAGAGTAAACTGTACATATACTTCAAAACCCTGATTCTACTCTATCTATGTCCTGAATCATCTCTCAATGGCCATCTTCTCTGAACTCTCTCTCTCTCTGAGTTCTTCCTCCTACCACTACTCCCGGCTTACAATTAGATTCCCCTCAATTCTAACTAACCCTCGTTCACTAACTACTGACCCCTAATAATTAGCAATATGTTCCTAAATTAATGCAACAACTTCTATTCTTAGGAAACCAAAATTATCTGTATCTATAAATCATCCACTAATGACTATAAATAAGCAACTAACCTCTCTCGAGTCATCTCATTTCTTCAGGGAAATGTTTACATAGACACTATTGACTGACACCTATCTAATTGGAATCTTCTATCCTAAAGCTTACTTGTTAACTAGACACTTTTTAGTATTTACAAGAGATTTACATCATCTTTTACAATGGAACCTCCTTGGGCTGATGTCTAGACCTTTAGGTCTGACTAGACACTTTGAACTTGATCTTGAGAGCCAATGCTCCAGCATCATTTATTATTTCAGCTTTGAGTTTGAATATTTAAGAAAAATAATTATAAAATACAAATGAGTTGAATCTACCTGAGAGTTTACATCTTTCATCAAAATGAGCTGAAATGTGTGCATTAAACATTTTTATGGATCTTGTGTCTTTAGAGTGGTACCTTATGCAATCCATTGAAGTGAAAGACAGAGAAGTTCCTACTCCAGGTATAGGACTAGGATGGGGTGCTACTAATGGTTGATTTTGCTCGAGGTAAGTAATTTTGGATAATTTTATGATGTATGAATTAATAGTAGCATTGGATGCCAATATTCTGGATAACTCAACTGTATGATCTATAGCCTATTTTCCAGTTAGTTCTTAATTTCATGTGGATATTCAAACAAACATCATAGTGAATAATGGCAGGATAATGGCATTTCTTCTAGGATGGGAATGGTTCAAACTTCATATTCTAAGGCGGCATAACATAGAGCTGAAATATTGCACTTGTTAATTTGTATGAGGTAGGACATTTAGTATCTAATACTCATTTACTACCAACATCATTGTAAGTTCCTAGAGGTATGCCTAGATTTCAAATACAATCTTTGCTACGAATTCTATATTTTTTTAAAACATACATAGTAAACGTCACTATAGCGACGTTCATTTTGTTGATATAGCGACACAGTGGCGTCGCTATAGGGACACAGCAGTGCTTAGCCGCTTTTCATTTTCCATGAACTATCATCACTATATCGATTCCTTGGCGTTGTTATTTTGAAAAATGTGCAGTGCTATAGTGACAACAAGATGACTCTCTAGCGACGCATTATGACTTAGGCGCATAAATTTTCCATAGGCCTCCATTCCTGTAGCGACTCCAAGACATTGATATTTTGATAAATGTGCGATGCTATAGCAAAAACAAGATGTCGCTCTAGCAATGCATAATGACTTAGGTGCATAAACTTTCCACAATCCTCATTCATTATTGCGCCTCCAAGAAGTTGCTCTAGTGACACGTAAACGTCGCTATAGTGACGCCCATAGGTTTTCAAAGAATACTCCATAATCACCATGTGTCATCGATGTTGTGTCACTATACCGATGACATATTCAAAGTGTGGCTAATGCGATGAGAATTTTCCAATGAAAAGTTGGGCTTCGATACGTCATTATAGCGACAGACAAGTGTTTCTATAGCGACAATTTGTCGTGGGAAAAAAGTTCACATGTACAAGTGAATGATAATTTTGTTCCTCGTGATCAATTTCAAGATTCTTATTGGGTGAAAATTCAATCATCCTTAATAAAATATCTTGTGGTTTATTCAATCCATAACTTTAGTTCGTGTGATTTCCCATGGGCTATGAGAAGCAATATTTGTAAACATGCCATTAAAGTGAGCATGTTGAAAGGATATAACTATATGGATGTACATCAATTAGATATGTCAAATATTAATTTTGATGCAATGAGTGGTGGATCTCCAATCATGATACATGATTATGCCATTGAGGAAAATCAAAACATTGATATTGCTGCCTCAAATGAGAATGTTGATCATACCATCCATGAGATTAGTGAATGTGATATTGGTAGATGTCAAGATATTTTTGATAGATACAATAAAAAAATCTAAGCAGTAATGGTGCAACCTCCACATTCTATTTCAAGGGCATTATTGATGGAGGATCTTGTGGATAAATTTGTTTCCGATATGAATGAGTGACGCATCAATGATTTCGATTTTAACTATAATGACCATGAACATACATTGAAGTGAAGAAAGAAAAAAATAGCCCTTATAAGAGGTCCCACCGATGGAAAACTAAGCGTCCATTTCGACAAGACTTAATTGTGGATGTACAAACATATGATTCCTTTAACTTTTCTTTGACTAGTGCACAAAGATTAGGCCTCTCAGTGAATACCATGCCCATTCAAGGACTCGATGATGCCTATTAAATGAATTCTTCAGTTGCAGAAGGAGGTAGGTTGAAGAAGAAAACTCTTGAACAAGAATTGGAGACAATGTATGCAAATAGAAAATCAACAACAATTGTTTCAGGAATAATTCTGATATACTTTTTGAAATTAAATTATAGCCATGGAGTAACATATCACAGATGATTTAATAATTTTAATATATTCCTAGGTGGAAGGCATGTTTTGAAAGACATGGTACAAAGGGTTGTAAGGCCTCAAAATTACATTCAAGAAAATCCAAATTCAACACACTTGTCAACCACCAACCCCACACATTTGCCATCATTTTCGTCCTTTAATTGACCACTAGGTGTGCTTTTCCTCCTTTTTGTTATGTTTTTCGTTCTTGAGGTTGGGTGATATATTTTGTTTTATTCATTGAATTTCCATACTCCACATATCTATTGATTATTTTTTCTTGTTATAGTACAGGATAAGTAGTAATGTGTTGGGAAAAATATTGTCTTGAATAATTTACCTAATATTTAATTATTGACCGAGGTTGGTAGGCTTATAGTTGTTACAAAATATATGCGAAGGTAGAGGGATCCTATGGTATCGTGGTAATACTTTGGTAAACAAATTGAAAGGTATTTCAAAATGAAAAACCGAGCTGAGCTCTTAAGAATCCAACTTCGTAAGATAACAGAAACAGAGGACTAGGGCAGAGTAGTATCAAGTTATACTACTCTACTCTATAAACAACTACTAAAAGACAAAGATATAGACAGTTTGATAACAAGGAACTATCCTTTATAAGAAAGTATATTTTACTGATAAATAACCTTTAAGAAATGGTTACACAAAGAATAATTTAAAACAACTAATTATCTTTCCCAAAAACTATTCATGCAACTAATAGATGGCCACTAATTTCATTCTCCTTGATTATTTTGAGGATAAGAGTTCGCTGTAATTGGGACAGGAGCAGGATAAGTGTCAAAATGGATTTCAAATGAGGTGAAGAAACTAAAGGGAATTAGATCTAACTTAATCTCTATGAAAATATGTAGACTGAGAAAAGCCCAACTACAGGCTATAGTAAACATGATGATATATAAACAAATAAATCCTGCTTGCAAAAGATAAAATAATACCACAAGAAGGCATACATGATTTATGAACAAGAAGAAAACTTATAAAGATGACCTAAATTCTATTCTATAGATTCTTTTAATAACCATAGATTAAGAGAACAAATCGTATTAATATGAGCAATGACACGTAATCTATTAATGCATTTAAAACTTCACATGCGAAGGAAAAATTCAAATCAATACAAGAGATAAAAACACGACATAATTCTTAGGCATAAGGTGAGAAGAAAGGAGAAAGAAGAATGAGGTTTAACAAGTATTCTAAACAATCTCATCTAAGGGTATTAAGAGAAAATACAATCACTATCTAACTACTACTATCAAAACAGAATCAGAAAACTAAAGAGATAAGCTCAAAACAGATTAAAAACACGCAGGGTTGAATGAAAGACTGGACAGCAGGTTGAAACAAAGGTCCATATGAAAGGTAGAATAGGTTGTCTGAATGACAGTTTGTCTGAAGAAAATACTAAATTTTCAAGAAAATATGACCATACCTGCTGCTGAATGGCGAACTGTATGGTAGAAAAGACACCAAAAGGTAACAAAACATGTGTTAATATGTAAAATATTTAGCCAAAAATGGTGACAAAATGAGGACCAACATAATTATTTCCATGGCATACCTTAGTTACAGTGCATTTTTTAAATTATATATCTACAGCTACTTGAATGTATAGTTTATGTTGTCCAAATTGAGTAGCTAAGTCAGTCTATGGGCATACTTCCCAAACAAATGCAGTGGCTACATGAGTTCAGGGAACCTTCTTTTCTGAGCTCAGGATTGAAGATTATTTTGCTTTTGATATAATGGTTTTTGAAATTTTTGTTTTCAGGTTTTGTTGAGGTGGGGATTGGAACAAGGAGTGAGTGTGTTGTCTAAAATATACAACAAGGAAAGAAATGCACAAATTTTTTACTGTTCATTAACTAGAAATGGACACATTTTTTACTGGTCATGACTGTGAATCCAGAAATGCAAAATTGCATTGATATTTTGAAGTTGGAAATGGTTCTGTATTTGAAAGAATGCTGAAAATAATCAATTGGTTGCTTATAACCAATTACATATTTTCAAATATATATTTGAAATTAAATTTATAAATCAGCAAAATGTTCATTTATTCCTTTTTGATAATCCCAATTCTTTCCAATGATGTATACACTATTATTTTACTGAATGTTTGTGAACAGTGGATGTATACACCATTATTTCATTGAATGTTTGCATACAACAGATGGGTAGGTACACATGCAAACCTATGAAATTACCAAATGTTTCCCACTGAATTGTTGCATCCAAGTCTTTGTCACTACTACATTTCGACCCAAAATCCGACGGCCGTCATGTCGGATTTTCGACACTTTCCTGTCGCATGTACGACACTTTGATTTTTTCTTAAGTGTCGGAAACTTGGGGTCGGTGATCCGACACTTAAATAACCGTCGCTTAAGCGACACCTACGTAACCGTCGCTTAAATGTAAAGTGTCGCTTAAGCGACAGAATATTTTCGACGGTAGAATTTTTTTTTAAAATAGCCTCCATAACCGTCGCTTAAGCGACACCTACGTAACCGTCGCTTAAATGTAAAGTGTCGCTTAAGCGACAGAATATTTTCGACGGTAGAATTTTTTTTTTAAAATAGCCTCCATAACCGTCGCTTAAGCGACATCTGCAACCGTCGGATAAGTGACGGCAATCAAAAAGGCGTTGGAAAAGCAACGGTAATCCAGAACAGGCGTCAGAAAAGCGACACCTTCAACCGTCGGATAAGCGACGGCCATCCAGAAAAACCGTCGGAAAAGCGACAGAGGAAATCGTCGCTTAAGCGACGCCTGTGGAATTTTTTTTTTTTAAATATCTCGAAATTGTGTGGGTTAATCTCAATTTGATCTCTTTCGATCTTCTCTCCAAGACAACCCATAAGACATTGTGGAGTACTGGTTTCTTCATAAAACTTCTTGCTATCCCTACTTCCCTGAAGTGAGAAAGATTCATGATCGAAACTTTCAAGAACTGGTTATTGTGTCGACCATCCAAATAAATGAACCAACTTGCACAAGCCACATTACAACTTGCCATAGCAAGTTGGGTAATATCTTTAAACCCCACCAGAACAACCAGTTATTTTATGTCACTACTACCACACTATTTTCATTTGAATTACTGATAGTTATCACTATTAACGTTCAATTTTCTAACTCATAAAATTTAGAATCAAGATATATGACCTATAAATCAGAATTCCTGGACAGGTTGGTTGTTCTTGGTATTTATACAAGTCTCTTACAGCTCCGAATTTGAAAGAGAGTACTCGTGCACTTCCACACATTTTCTTTCCCAAGTTCAATATTTCAGAAACCGTTTATATAGTTAAAAGTGGACAAATCACACTGTACTGAGTCTCGGAAATATTTAGCTTTTTCCAACAGAAACAATTGAAAACATGTTCTTATCATAATTATATGGTGTATAAGCTGAAACAGTTGGGGCTGTCTCTTTGTGTACCATGGTGGCAATTTGCTGGTTTATGAGGAAGCCTGTACATGTGCTTGTTCCATTCGAAGACCATCATAAACCTGCTGCTTCGGATCTCTACTTTTCCCCAAAGGAGGACTTCATATTCCAGGATCTTGTAGACGCAACTAACAACTTCTCTAAAAGTGCTGTGATTGGAAGAGGAGCGTGTGGCACTGTTTATAAAGCAACTATGCCTTCTGGGGAATTTATTGCTGTCAATAAGTTAGCTTCTAATCGTGAAGGATCCAACATGGAAAATAGTTTCAATGCTGAGATATCAACTCTTGGTAAGATCAGGCATCGTAATATTGTGAAGCTATATGGTTTCTGCTATCATCAGGAATCAAATCTTCTTTTGTATGAGTATATGCCAAATGGTAGCTTGGGTGAAATTCTTCATGGGAACTCTTGTATACTAGACTGGGACACTCGCTATAAAATCGCTCTTGGGGCAGCAGAGGGCCTCTCTTACTTACAGAATGATTGCAAGCAACATATTGTTCACAGAGATATAAAATCAAATAATATTCTACTTGATGAGAATTTTGTATTTTTAAATATACTAAATTATAGTAAAACATAAAATTGCGAAAAAGAAATGTGCAATCTCAGTCAACTATTTGGTTATAATAATTCGAATCGTATTTATAACTCGAAATTACGCAAGCATATGCCTCCCTCGAATATGAACCAGCTTGACCAACTTGTGCACAAAAATTGAATCTCTTTCAAAAGGAATGACGTCACAAAGCATTTAATAAATACAGCCTCTACTTCTGTTGACAGCTTTACCTTATCCTTTTTGTGTTCACACTTCTTTAGTAAATAGGAAGAAAGTTTCTTGATTCTAAATTTAGAGGTGCATTAACAAGTTGTTTAAAGATTTATAAAAATTGACATCGACTCTCAACTCTAAAGTTCACTTATTTATACATGACTGCTCCA
>LPNX010499278.1:208035-230206 GCA_001517045.1 Pseudotsuga menziesii | reverse complement strand
TTTCCAGATGTGGCATTCTCAAAGAACACTAACTTCAGTAAATGTAGTGAATGTATCGTGTTGAAAGCACAGATGAAGACAGTGACTACAAAAGAGCTGGAAGAAAAGGCAGGAGCTAGACTGAAGAAACATAACAAGATTGTTATGTGTGGAAAATATTGCTACTATGCCCACAGAATTATGTCAGAGCATTATCCATGATAAAATGGACAAAACAAAGACTTCAATCCCAAGATTACGTGTCAAATCAAAATCTGTTGTAGGAACAAAGTTGGGTTTGTCATTGACAGGTATGCTAACACATGGGCATAGCACAGGAGGTTTTGGTCATTTTTCCCTACCATTTGTACACATGGGATCACAATTTACCATTCCATCTCTTGCAAAGTGCTTGAGGGACCTTGAAGACCCACACCTTGATATGTATGGCGATTTGCTTTATGAGAGTGGAAGTTCAAGAAACACACTTTCAAATGCATTACTTCAAAAATATATTTACTCAAAATGTAGAGTGTACAAGGATGCTTTCCTATCTTTAAATGGAAGCTCAACAAATCAAAATCTTGATTTTAAACCTCTTCCTCCACATTTGTTGTTACAGTTGGACAATGCAGCTAGTGATAATAAGAATCGTTATGTTTTCATGTTTCTATCACTATTAACTGCACTTGGTGTCTTTATCACTATTGATGTTGGGTTCTTGCTTGTGGGGCACACCCATGAAGACATTGATGGAACCTATGGAAGAATGTCTTCCAACTTAAAAAGTAAAGATATATATTCTTTACCTGAGATGATGGATACATATCACACAATAGAAGAAAAAAGGGTGTTTCCACCTAAACTTATTGACAAAGTGTATGACTTCAAATTTTTTCTTAATGGGTACATCAAGGAGGGGGAAAATGCACTAGTTGGACATCTTAATGTCCAGTACTTCCAATTCCTTGTACTCAATGATGTTCCAGTTATGAGGTATAAAGAATCCATCAGAGACATTGAGTGGTCAGAACTAGTGGAGTTGTGGAATATAGATGATGAAGGCCAGCCTATATTTCCCACAGGGAAGCCATCTTTCTTACGTCCCAAAGACAATGATGCATATTTAAAAGAACTAAAGGAAGGAATAACATCATACATAAAAATGTGGAAAGAGACTATTGGCAATGAGAATTCACCAATTGTTACAGAGGAATGGAATGAAAAACTAGATTATTGGAAAAGAGTTCTTAATGCATTAGATGGAATCTACAATGACCATACACCCTTGGATGAAAGTGATTCTTCTTCTGATGATTTTTTGCCAAAGATGAGGCAAAATGTTAACGTTGATGGTAATGCACTCCATGCAATATCAAGTATTATGGATGGGGATTTTGATAATGTGACAGATGAACCGGTATATGTTGGACCCAAGTGCAACAAGCCAAAGCCAACATTTGATCCTAGAATTGATGTTGAGAAAGGAAAGATGTTGCTTGTTAGATCATGAAATGAGGATGAAGGAGAGATGATTTGGATGGAAAAACCCACCTCAGATATCTTCCAGGATGATGACAGCAAGACCCTTCATGTAAAGATTGATCGGTGGCATCCTAGCTCAGGGAAATACAAGGGAAAATTTTTAGAACAATATTGGGTACCAAATCCTGATGACACAGAACTTGGATCTATTCCAATTAATACCATAGTTTGGGCATGGATGCCAAAGAAAGAAGATTGCAAGAAGACAAAGATAAATAAATGTGGTGTACAAGTTGTACTTGATCTACTTGAGCGGATATAAGGAGATTAGGTGGAGATGATACATGGATGTAACTGTGCTTTTTGAATGACTTTTAGTATACATGAAGAAACATTTTTCAATGTTTGTACTATGATAAATACTCTTCAAGCTACTTTTTGAGGAATTTTATATTATTTACTACATATATGAAATTTCACTTCAAGTTCAATGTTAATTTATGTGATGATACTTTATGCGAATTAGATAATACCATTCAAATTTTAACTTTTCAATTTGCCTTTTAGAGCAACACAACATCTCACTATATCAAATGTGCATAATTATATTCATTAATGCATGTACAAAATCCTTTCCTTCTTTATTATTAGCTTTTTCTCACTCTCTTCAATACTACTTTGAGCTTATCATTTTGTTCCCCTGATGATTGGTGGAGTGTCCACTTGAAACGTAGGGACGTTTCAATACACACAATTTAATTCCATAAACTCTCTTTGTCATTATGATTAACTAAAGAAATCTTCATCCTGAAGTTGTACTTGATATGCTTGAGAAAATATAAGGAGATTAGGTGGAGATGATTCATGAATGTAATTTTTCTTTCTGAATGACTAATTAATATACATGAAGAAAAAGTTGTCAATGTTTGTAGTATATCAAATATTCTCTCCAAGCTACCTTTTGAGGAATTTTATATTATTTGCTACATATATGAAAATTTTGGTTCAACTTCAATGTTAATTCATGTGATGATACTTTATGCGAATGCACCTTAAAATATCTTATAGAATTGCTTTGTGAATAAATGTAAGGCACTTGCAATAAGGTTTGAAGTGATTTTTTCCTATTATTCATTATTATAGTTGATATAAATTTAATTGTACGACTATGTTGCATTCAAATTCATAATTATATTTTCTTGTGTAGACTTTAAAATGGTGCCAACTTTGTACTAGTATATTAACTTATACTCAATATATACAGTACTAACATTTTGAGCGTGCAGGTTTTATCAGTTTGTCATCATTGTGATTGATTTTCTGGATTGAACTGTGTGAACGTTTTAAGTGGACACTCCAACCATGTTTGTTACGAGAACCATGAAAAATTCATTGTGGACTGAAAATATTTCACATAACTTAATCCAGAAAATCAATCACTAAGTGATAACATCATGATCAATCACTAAGTGATAACATCATGTTAGCTTTAATTCATGTTAGACATTATAATCGAATACATTGCATCATAAAGACAATTTAATCCATGTGAGATTTAATGCTGATCATAATGCACTCCATGTAATATAAGTATTATGGATGGAGAATTTGATAATGTACTGACGGATGAACTGGTATATGTTGGACCCAGGTGCAACAAGCTAAATCCAAGATTCAATCCTATGATTGAATTTGAGAAAGTAAAGCTGTTGGTAGTTAGATCATGAACTAAGGATGAAGGAGAGATGACTTGGATGGAAAAAACCACCTCATATAGTTTCCAGAATGATGAAAGTGAGACTCTTCATGTAAAGGTTGATTGATGGAAGCCTAGTTCAGGGAAATACAAAGGAAAATTTTAGAACAATATTGGGTACCAAACCTTGATGACACATGACTTGGATCTATTCCAGTTAATACCATGGTTTTTGCATGGATGCAAAAGAAAGAAGATTGCAGGAAGACCACAATAAATAAATGTGGTGTACAAGTTGTAATTGATTTGCTTGACTGAATATAAGGAGATTATGTGGAGATGATTCATGAATGTAATTTTCTCTTTGAACTAGTTATTAATATACAAGAAGAAACACTTTTAAATGTTTGTTGTATATCAAATATTCTCTTCAAGCCTTTTTTTGAGGAATTTTATATTATTTACTAATATGAAAATTTTGGTTCAACTTCTATGTTAATTCATGTGATGGTACTTTATGTGAATTAGATAACACCATTCAATTTTTAACTTTTCAATTTGATGTTTACATAAACTCAACATGTCACTATATCAAATATGCATAATCATATTCATTAATGAACTTTAAAACATCTTCTAGACTTCCTCTCTGAATAAAACATCATTTTGCTTTATCACAAAGGATTAGAAATGTGTAATCCAGGTGTTAACACAGTCCATCTCCCCTCATGTTGTAAAGGGTGCTAGCTCAATGGAAGAGCACCTGCATTCCAAGCAGGACGATGGTGGTTCGATTCCTCCGTGCCCTAACATAAATTAAGACATGATTTAAATCTTATTGATAATATAAATATTGTAAGATATCTATATTTTCAATAAAAATATGCTCTTTTCAATTAACACATTGTTCAAATACTTCATAAATAAATAATGTACACTTGCAATAATTAGTTAAGTTGCTTTTCCCCCTTTCCTCTTGTATATTAAAAAAATCAAACTCTACTGCACTAATGCTATTCTAGTTCATAATTAATTTTGATTGTTAAAATAAATAATATTAATAAATAAGGGAGGCTTTACTAACATCAATATCATTAAATAAATTTATAGGTAAGAAATTTCTCACGTTAATCTATAATTCATAAAGTAAACATTCATCAACTTAGTTTTTAATACACTACCACTACCACTACCAACAACAATAATAATAAATTATGTTGCTATTTGAATTTATAATTTATTTTAATCATTACAAGGTTAAAACTTAGACTTTAAAGTCATAAAATATTTTCCTGTATTGATTATAAGTGGTGCGAACTTCCAAAAATAAAACAACATACTCAAGAAAGACACAAATAATTACTACGACAATATTTCTAATTGTTGTAGTAACAAATACATTGTTGGTATTATGTCATAAAATAATTTAATCAACTTAACATTAAATACAAACTATAAATAATATTACTAGACATTATGTAAGGATTCAAAGTCTATGACTTTCCTCATCTTGAAAGAACTCAATCTAGCGGAAGTTCTAAATTCTAGATCCACTAAATAATTACAAATTTAATGAAATATGTGTTTTAGTCCTTGTGAGACTTACTCCTAGCATGTATTAGTAACCGATATCCTTCACCATTTCTATGAATCTAAAGCAAATTCCATAATTACTGATAAATTAGGAGTTCTATTGATGCCCTCCGCGAGATCTACTTGGCCAATTCCAGAATTATAGCTCAGGGCAAAATCTATGTTCTTCGTGAACACTGCTTGGTCAGAAAATCATTAGGGGAGTTTTAAGGTAAAAAATGGGCCTAAAAAAAATTGTACCATTAAAATTCAATCTATAAGAAATAATAGGATTCAAGATGATGATGTCAACCATAAGGGTAAAATTTGTAAAAAAAAATGGAGAGAAAAATAAAAAAACTACCTTTTCGTATTATATTTTTGGCATATCTCCTTGTGGGATCACCCAAATTTCGAGTTTGGGGATTTGTTGGATGCATAATTAAATTCTCCATTGAACCCATACCCACATTGCATACTTTTGAGGTATGCATGGCACCCAAAAATGAAAATAAAATTTGGGTGGCCGATAAGGATATATGTCAAAATACAATAAGAAAAAAGTAGTTTTTCTTTTTCCTCTCCAAAATTTAGATCTTTTATTTTATTATTATAACTTTTATTTTATTATTTCCCTTATGAAGCCCATTTTAGACCTCAAAACTCCCCTAATGAAACAATTGGTGAATTCAGGATGAAGAATTTTCGAACCTAATAATCTATTAATATAATTTGCATGTACATAGAAATTGAGAAAAAAAATGTCGACTAGATTTTGAGATAATTTAGAACTATTATTAAATACTCCATTTATTTTTAAAGTTATAATCAATAGTTATTTAATAATATTAAAAATATATGCAATAATTTACAATATCATTGCTTATTCTATAGTTATTTAAATGAGTAGGATAGATTTTGACATAATAATTAAACATATGTAATTCAGATAATAGTTTAGAAATGTTTTAGTTTTAGATTTTACATCTATATAAGATTATAGTAGTGATGAGCTCACAATGGTGATGAGAGTTTTAAAGATTAGTTTCTTCTTGTTTCAAAGCTAAATGGTTTGTTGATTAATTATTGTTTTCAAATCCTGTAATATATTAAACTAGATATTTATAAACTAGATTTATAAACTAGATATTTAGATCTGTAATATAATAAACTAATCTATAACCAAAAATAGTTTCCATTAGTCTCCTTATAGATTATTTATCATATTAATTTTTTCTTATAGATCTATAGAATTTAGATAGTAGGAAAATGTTAGTTGCAGAAAAAAATAAAGAGGATGTTAAGAAATTCCACCATGGATGAAAATCATGGCCAGAACTAGTTGGCATTTTATTGTCGTTTATGGGCATCCCTCAAGTAGAAAAACTAGTGACCTTGAAGAAAGAAACACTGGAAACTATTGGGTAAGTATTTTAGGAGATATTATTGAATGTGTTTGCAAAGGATTAAGTGAATTCTATTCTTATAGTTGTTTTCCAAAGTATGAATGTTCCAGAAGGTAACAATGGCATATCTCTTGCATCAACAAAGGATTTATACCCTTGATTTTGTGGAGACACTGTGAAAATGAAATGGAAAGGAACGTTAGTATGCATTACACTAACTTCACTTCAATGTTTAAAAAAAAACCTACCTAATTACCTTAGGAGCTACACCTAGTCTCCCTATACCTTTGAGGTTGCTAGTATTGAGCCGTGACCTTGTGGGTTGCCTTGGACTGAGCTGTGACCTATGCTAGGAGATAACCATGATATATGTGGGTTGTTTGGATAGAACCATGACATTTATGGGATGTTTGGATAGAGCCGTGACCTCTGTGAGTTGTTTGGACTAAGCCATGACCATTTTGGGCTACTAAGTTGGGTTGTGACCTTTGTTGAGTTTGCTAGACTAAACCATGACTGTTCCTTGGGCTTCCTTGACTCGATCTATGGTATGTTGATTATTCTCATGCCTTTTCTATGAGTGTGTTTTTGTTGGTTCCTACCATGATCTTTGAGGCTGCTAGTATGGATCTGTGATCTTGTGGGTTGCCTTGGACTGAACCATGACCTTGTGGGATTCCTTGGACCAAGTTGTGACCTATGCTAGGATAGAACTATGATCTATGTGGGTTTTTTGGATAAAAACGTGACCTATGTGGGTTGTTTGGATAAATTCATGACCTCTGTGAGCTGTTTGGACTAAGTCATGACCTTTTTTGAGTCAGCTAGAGTGAACCATGATTGTTCCTTGGGCTTCCTTGACTCGATCTATGGTTTACTGGCTAGTCTAAGGTATTTTTTGTGAGTGTGTTGTTGTTGGTGCCTACCATGACCTTTGAGGTTTCTAGTATTGAGATGTGACATTGTGGTTTGCCTTGGACTGAGCCGTGACCTATGATAGGACATAACCATGATCTCTGTGGGTTATTTGGACAGAACCATGACCTCTGTGGGATGTTTAGATAGATTCACTACCTTTGTGAGCTATTTGGACTAAGTCGTGACATTTTTGGGTTCACTAGTACAAAATGAGGAATTAGCTACTACGTGACTAAAAATTCTATTCACCACAGGTTTTTCAAGTGATTTACTAGTAAATATGAGCAATTTTGATTAACCCAACTATAAATGACTAAAATTAATGACTAATTTAGTCACCGGTTAACAAATATGACTAGATAATAAGTGACGAAGTTAAAAATGACTAACATAAACAACTAATTTAGTCACGGCATAAAAAACGACTAGATAGA
The DNA here is from genome assembly GCA_001517045.1 of Pseudotsuga menziesii. NCBI lineage: Eukaryota > Viridiplantae > Streptophyta > Pinopsida > Pinales > Pinaceae > Pseudotsuga > Pseudotsuga menziesii. The sequence continues at coordinate 222,716 of LPNX010499278.1, read as the reverse complement.
AGAATATGAATTAGTCATTTTTTTATTGTCACTCCAACAATGGAAAATTGCAATTTTGGGACTCTAAAAAGTCGTGTAATGGATAAATGGGGGCTTCCAAAATGAAATTGTCTTCCCAAAGGTTGCAATTCATTAAATAACTGAACTTATGATCCCTTTCACAAAACTTTCCTACGCATATGTTTTCATATAAAACAACTCTATGGTTGATGAACTAGGAAAAGGGGTTGTTGATTCATAAGAAGATATGTTCATCTAGATAGAGTCTTAGAAAGATGAGGTATTATATTCCCCTCACAAGCACATTCACATTTTATTTTTTCATGTTTTGTATCTTCAAGGTTGGTATAGTTTTTGAGACGGAGTTCTCCATAGCTAACAATAAATACCCAATATATAACAGTAATTTATGGTCTATAAGTGAAACTTTTTGAAACTCCCAAACAATATCAAGTATAAATATTACAACATATACCATTACTCATATATATATAAAAGAATAAAATAAATCATGGAAAAAAACAAGTTTATTTTGTTGACCAAACCCATCAATTTCTCCAAATCAATCGCTCATACAATTTCATGCTCCATTTTACATTCATAAACAAACATATGCTATAGCTCTTTGCATTTTCAACAAGTTTACTATATGGACCAAACCCATCAATCTCTTCATATGAATCACTCATACAATCTCATGTTCCATTTTACATTTATAAGAAAGCATATGCTATGATTCTCTGAATCTTCAACTTGGTAAAAACGAATTCACACATGGTGTATATCTCTCAGTTTTACATTTATAAGGATGCATATGCTATAATTGTATGAATCTTCAACTTGGTAAAAAAGGATTCACATGGTGTATATCTCTTCGGCTTAAACCTTGATTAATTTTGTAACTTTGTTTTTTATTTTTCAACTTCCTAAAAAGAAATTCACACATGGTGTAGATATGTGCATCTTAAACAATGATTATTAATTTTGTAACTTTGTTTTTATTGTAGTGTAAGAAGTTAAAAACATGCAAAGTAAGTTTAAAAAAAACCTTATTACATTAGAATATTTTCTCTGATTACAAAGGAATATTTTATTTTTCTATCATTAAAAAAAATTAATTTGCTAAAGTAATATAGCAAAATGATGAAATAAGTTGTTTCAGTTCTCCTTTATATATAATAATCATTAACTTTATATATAATAATCATTAACTCGAGGAGTAAATTCCGAGTGATTATTTCGCAGGCCATCCAAAATACAAATGAGGTTGTTATTACTCCAAAATGAACTCATTTATCCATTTCCTTGTCTTAAATCATAGAAGAAACTTCGGAAAGTCACATTTTTGTAGAACCCTTAAGTTCTTGCACACTTCAATGGGTCATACACACAACTCCTTTGAAGGTCGTGAGCAACCAAAAGTATTGGGAGCAATGATCAAATTTGAAGGGTGGGTCTTAATTTCAATTGGAAGGGTATTTATTTTTTGAGCCCTTCAGAGATGAAGGACAAAATAAATAATTACACTTCAATTGAAAAGTATAAATTAACTAAACCCTTTCACAAAAAAATGTAAAAAACAAATATTGTTCGTCCAAATTTCTATAATTTTAAACAACTGAGCATCCCTTAATATCTATATGAAAAAATGAGATATTTTCAATAAAACTTATTTTGAACACATTAAGTTCTCATATGTATATCATTAATTTTACATTTCAGTAACATAACAACTATTATATTGTATTTTTTCTAGTTGGACCACACTTCATTATACAAAAAAACTACTTAGACTATGCCATAACCATATTGGGGGATCCATGTGCAATCCAAGCTTGAGAGATGCAATAATGATAAGGATTGGGCACCTAAAAACAATAATGCACAACTCGGAAAACATTAAAAAAAAATTCCTACACACCAAGCAAGTTAGCAAAGTTGCATAACTGGGGTCGGGGCATCAAATTTTTTTGTTCAACACTTGTCTTGAAAGCATACATGTATGGAATGAAGGGGCAATGGAATCAAGCCTAATTCAATTGAATCCTTGCAACTCACTCCATGTCTGAGTCTCAACGATCTGCCTTTTAAATTGAACCAAAATACCAAAAGAAGTTTATTAATGGCTAGATTTGAGAAATTTCCAGAGATGTGAGTAATTAAGGGTTCAAGGCTCTAAAAATTATTGGGTTTTGTATGAGTCCACGATTCAATGAATCAACAGTGACGGGTAGGAATTTAAGTTATTTAATGAAAACAATTAATGTGTATAACTTCTATGTTGAAACTGTTTTCCATGCTGACATAGGCCACTACCCTCCTTATTGTCTTACCAAAAGGCATGATAATGAAGAAGAAGACCTAAAATTATGGAGTTCACCTTCCAAGAATTCCTTGCAATCACATTGGTAAGGAGTGATAAGAATATGACAACAATCCAATGTGTCAAATCTCAGTTGATAGTGTTAATTAAAGACTTATATGGTAAATTTAATATAAGACTTACTTATAATTTTCTCTTACTATTTGCGTCTTGACACATTTAATATTTTATGGTTGTCTTTGCGCCTTGACCCAATTCGTATTATAAGGTGAGGATGGGAATTCATAATAATCCTTAGTTATGACTATGAGATGAGGATTTAAAGAGAAGAGGATGTAAAGACAAGTAATTTTTGCATGCATTTTGGTGGCACTGAGGACAAATGTTGAGAGTAACCACAAATGTTTGGAATGACAAAGGGAGATTACATCACGATCATGTCACCCATCAAATTGAAGACTATTCTTGAGCCAACAATTGTTTTTTTAATTGTAATAACCATTGTTTCTCCGTATCGTGTGCCCAATGACACCTCTCTATAGCAATGCATAAATCGACCTCTACACAGTTTGTGATCCTAGCTACATGTCATTATTTGTATTTGCATGACATTGAGTGTTGTTTATAGTTGAAGTGAGTCCATGATTTCATGCAAGAAATGCAGTCTTGTAGAGGAGGACTTATCAAACCGGCCTTTTGAATTTCATCTTGACGAAAAAAGAGTGGACATTGGTAGCGAGGTTCATAGATGTAGTGGGCACACATTTTTAAGCTTTTTCAGGCCTAGTAGTAGACTAGTAGTTCTTCTTTTTTGTTATAGTCGTATTTGTTGACACATTGTCACACTTTAGATTGCAGCCCCAAGTGACTCGTGAGTCAGAGTCATATTTCAATGGCTAGTGCCTCATAGTCAAGCAATGAATGCATGACATGAGTGAGTGAGTGATTATAATTTATCATATTTCCAATATTTTGAATGATGAATTGAACTTTATAGCATAGGAATTTCAACATTTTGACAAATTTATATGGATGGGTAATTTCAAATGTTTCCCTTCTTTTGAAATGTTAATATAAATTATGGCCTTCTTAATTAGAAAGGTAAAATTCAGATTTTAAATTTTTTTTGAAGGGCAATTTTAACTTTACACTTCTAGAAAGGGCTAGAACCCTTTGGAAGTGCTAGGAAGGGTTCAATTTTGAACACTGATTGGTAGCTCAGCCACGAGTTCACCAACATAGGTTTATTCCGACATAGGGTTAATGACGAGAGACGTTTCTAGGTCCTCATTCCTCATATGACAAGTGATATTTTCAGAGGGATGCTCTACAAGGGTTGTGACTCCCTATCTCTACAAGAGGGCATGTTTGCAGAATTAGAATTTAAAGGAAACCTGTTAGTTTCAGAATCTTTGAAGTATGTTTTTTTAATTTCAAGAAGTTAAGTTTTTGTTGTCACAAGTATGGGATGGGTGGTGTTTAATCCATATGTATAGAGAGAACTTGTGAGGTCTTGAAAGAGGTTTCCTGGGTCATATTGGACAAAATTCACCACCTGAAGGACGGAAGTGCAGGGTCGTGTGGGAGGAGAGCATAATTTTGCTTCCCCAGCTATAAATTTTTTTTTCTCTCGGCCACCATGTCAAATGCCATGGAATTATCCAAGTGGATCTGTAAATTGCATGCCTAGGCCTGCCATGTCATCTACATTGACTTTCGGCCAGCTCTGCTTTAGCATTATGTTTTTTTAGTTGGGGGTTTTGAGATGTATCTTGTGGTCAACAAGAAAGAGGGGTTTTGAGATGTATCTCATAGCACTAGCACTACAGATAACAATACTATTGTGTTGTCGAATTCATAGCATTACAGTTAACAAGATTTCGTGGGTAATTTGCAGCCTAAGCCTCTACATCATTTGAGTGCACAAATTTCCATATTTGTAGTGATGACGTTGGTCTCACAGTGGATGGAGAGCTTTTTGTTTCCTGCAGCGAATGTGCATTTCCAATCTGCAGGAATTGCTACGAGTACGAGCGAAGTGAGGGTAACCAAGTTTTCCCTCAATGCAAAACGAGATTCAAACGCCATAAAGGTAAGTGCTCTAGCTTATTTTGGACAATGCCAATTTACATAGCTTAGATCTGCTTGACTTTTTGCACAGTAGTATTTTTCTTGAGACCCTACAAACTGCTTCCATATTTTTTTTTAGTACATGTGTTGTATATACTCATAAGGGTGTCTAGTTTGCAGGAAGCACCGGATTTCAAGGATATGAAGAAGAAGATGATGTTGATGATCTTGAAAATGAGTTCAATTTTGGTGACTAGGACAAACAAGATATGCAATACACTGCAGAAGCGATGCTTAATGGGCACATGAGCTATGGCCGATGTGGTGATACAGATATGCCTCATATAGTTCAGACAACTCTTCCACAAGTGCCACTTCTTACCAATGGTCACATGGTACTTGGGACTCTATCATTTGGGGTGTTCTTTTAGTATTGATGATGCTCTCCTGAACATATTTTTGTTGTTTAGATCTCTGATTGTTTTTTTTCTGGAAAATGTTGGTCTTACTTTTCTTTGATTTGGATTTTTTTATTTTCTGGATCGAGGGATCCCTCCAGAACACCATGCTCTATTTCATTCATTTATGGGTGGGGGAAAAAGAATTCATCCATTCCCTTATTTAGATTCTAATTTTATATGTTTGTGAATTCCAAAACATTATTTTTGACATTGGCTTTTTGGTAGACCGATTTCACTATGTTTTAGATTAACTTAATGTATTATCTTTGGTCTTTTTCCTGACCTTTATACCATTCCTTCTTTTCATTCCAATCCAGGTCGATGGATCTAACCAAGGAATTAGCAACTTATGGATATGGAAGTGTAGCATAAAAGGAGAGAGTAGAAAACTGGAAAATGAGGGAGGAAAACATGCAGGTCACGAGAAACAAAGGATGGCCATTAGGAGGGGGGAAAGATTGGGATCCTGATGGAAAATGGATCAGATGGTCTAGATCTTCCCCTATATTTTTCCTAAACCTTTAAGGTAATTTTTATTTTGATTAAGTTTTCCTTGAGGCTTAATCTATAGGATTACAATGTATTTAAAGTTTATACCGAAATGTATGCATAAAGTATTGTATTATTACTGTAAGTGGGTTTCTTCCTTTTAATTTGAAAAGGTAAAATGAATTTCTAGGTAGTTAAGTATTTTGTAATGGAGCCCATGGTAATTTTATAATGGGTTGAATTGAATAGAATGGATGAATCAAGGCAACCTTTGTCAAGAAAGTTGCCAATTCCTTCAAGCAGGATAAATCCATACCGGATGGTGATCATACTCCGACTTGTAGTTATTGGATTCTTCTTTCATTATTGTGTAATGCATCCTGTGAATGATGCATATGCACTAGTGGAAAATGAGAGATTAGTGACCACGAGATCAAAAATTTTGGTCACCATAGTTTTTTTAAAGGGATAAATGACCAAAAATGATAATTCTAAGTGAGCTAACTAAAAACGACCAAGATAAATGACCACTTTTGGTCATGGAATAAAAACCAACTAAAAATGACCAAGATAAATGACCAAATTTGATCACGGGATATCTAGACTACAAATGACCAGATTACAATTGGTCATTTATTTGGTCATTTTTAATTGTGTTACTCTAGCAATGGAAAAAATTACAAATTTGACAATTAATTTGTACATTTTACTAAATTCTAACACTGTAGATGGAAATGGGTCTCTGAATCCATCTACAGTGTTAGAATCTAGTAAATTAATGTAGTATCACAACTCAACATGAATTGACCAAATACATTTAAAATAAAAATAATTGGTTGATAATATATCAATTATAAATATATATTTCAGGTTATATATGTCAAACACTACATGTTCTCTATTGATATTTGTCTTTCTATAGCTATCTAAGCTACACTACAGATCTGGCTTTTGTATATGATATGACATAAGGTTTTTTGAACTATGCTTTAGAACATAACAATAGTAACGACATATTGTTTCTAATGTTTGAAAATTTTCATAGCGTTGGTCATGTTTTTTATCATGATCTTTAATAATATAGGAACACCATATTCCTGTTCTTGAAAATTTTCATACCTCCAATTAAAAAATGTACAAGATCTAAAAAATAATAAAATAATTACAAAAACTTTATTGATACTAATTATATCACTATTAAAAAAACTCGATTTAATAATTGATTTACTATTTACAAATTAATGAAAATTGAATATTATGTAAAAAAAATACTTTTCCAGCCATATAATAACATAAATTATTAAAAATATATATGATAAATATTATAAGGGTGATTAATGGTTATTATAATAATTATAATGTAAGGATTATAATTAACAAAAGTAAGGTTTTAGAGGCGTTGATTAACTTGATCATTTTGTACCGAGTGTAATATATAGGTATATATTAATTTATATATATAATATTAATTCTTATAATATTATATAATTAAATATGATTTAAAATATATGTAATTATAACTATTATACATATAAAAAGTATAGTATATAATAGGTATATGACATTAAATGTTTTTGTAATATACAATATTAATTAAAATATAATGAATAATCTTAAAAAAATAATTAAACAAAATACAAAAACTAAGATATCAAAAAGATATGTCCATTGAAAACTTTTGGCAGGAAAATGTATGTCTTTCAGTTGATACCTTTGGAGGGAAAATGTATCTCTTTCAGTTGAGGTTGTAAGTGTGAATTATTCTTCTAGTTTTAATTGATGGGAGAAGAAAAAGTCCATTAAAACCATTGTCCTCTTCAGATCTTGATACAGGAAGAGGCGCTATCCATTAATGAAGAACACTCAAGATTTTTTCACCAGAGGTTTTTTTATTTTCTAATGATAAATAGACACATGTCTTCAGCTTGTCAGGTAATTCTTGAAATTCTCTCTTGTGAGGCATATCAAGTCTTGATACAGGCTGAAGCTCAACCCATCAAAGAAGAACAGGTCAGTGATTTTTTCTATTTTCTATGGTATAAAAAATCCATCTTCAATTGTTGAAATGATCAGATTTGGGTTCATTGAGGGTTTCCTTGGTGGTGTTATTAGTTTTGAAAGGGATTTTAATATATTTTTTATATCCTCATTGTCAGTTAGCTTGTATCACTGGATCCTAAAACCCGGCGTGTCGCTAAGGCTTCCGTGCGTAAAGGTTGTCATGCTATGCACTCGTTAGGAAGTTTGGTCTCCAGGGGGTCAGGGTTTCGACTCTAACAAGGGCGATTATGTGTCATTGAGGAATTACTTGGACGCCCAATATTTTGGAGAGATTGGAATTGGAACCCCATCTCAGAAATTTACTGTCATATTTGATACTGGTAGCTCAAATCTTTGGGTGTCGTTGTATACATGTTACTTGACTATTTCGTACTGTCAGTTTGGGCTGGTTAGGGTTTAAATTTAGTGATTTCATCAATTTAGAAGCAGTTCGATGGGATTAGGCTTTCATATATTTTATTGTTGACATGTACTATTAATTTGGGTGTAGGTTAGTCTGTATATTGTTTTTTTATCAGCAGAGTTTCCTAAAATGAGTGGGCTGCATTGCATTCGCTTAAATTTGGATTAATTTGGCCGACTTTTAGGTACCCCTGTGCAGTAGGATTTCTATTTCCATTCAAAGTACAAGTCATCTGAATCAAGCAGTGGTGCAATCTCTGGGTATATGTCTCAAGATGATGTCACAGTTGGGGACCTTGTTGTGAAAGACCAGGTTGGCAAATTTTTATTTAAAAAATATCCAACTAGTTCAAGCTTTTTTGTCCCTGAGTATTTTGAAAGTTAGGTGGTCATTTTTTTGGCACAGGTTTTTACAAAACAGGATATATGAGTGATTTTATTATTTATCCCCAGTAAGTTGGAAGCATCACACCCACCAGGGTAGATCTTCCTCTTAAATCACTTTGGACATTTTGGCTTATAAGATACTTTTTACCATGGGCAGGTTGTAGAGACAAGAAAAACTTATGCAGAAGAGAAAGAAGAAGAGACTAAGCTTTTGGAACATTCAATTGAAGAACTAGAGTGTACAGTAAATGCATTAGAGAGCCAGGTAGGCTTGGTAATGTATAAAATACAACTGCAAGTGTCTTCTAATTGCATTGGTTATTGCTCATTCTGATTATTGCTTTCTACTACATAAGGTGGACATTGTGAAACAGGAGGCTAAAAGGAAATGTCTAATGAGGGAGGATTTGGAATTGGAGCTGCAAGCCCTAAGACATTAGATGTCAGCAATATAGAGTGCACAAACTTCTATGAACATCCAAAGCTTAAGTGAGTCCATGGAGAGCGCCAATGAAACCCCAAGGTGCAGATTCCTATACAATTGAGATTTATGCATACTTTACGTTTGTTTATGTATGGCCAAGTCGTGTATGTCATGATTGTTCCCTATTCAGGGTTATGGAAAGTAGAAATCTTGATTTTCGAGTGGCACGCAAACAGATTAAATTTCTAGAGAAAGAAATTGAAGAAAAAGATGTGGAGGTATTTAACTAGTAAATGGAAACTGACTTAGAAAACTGATTATTAATTCCTTGATACAAGCCCTTACTTCAGTCTCCCTTATCATACATATTAAGAAGTGCAAATCCCATATTACGGAATTGGTTATGAATGCAGAAACACAGGCAAGTGAGTACCAACAAAAGGTATGGAGAAAAATTGGATAATTTTAAATTTTAATGCATTCTTGCACTTGAACACAGTCAACAGTTCTTGATTCCTCCATGATTAAAGCATACATATGATTGGTTGTGGATCTAACTTGTTTTTTCAAACTGTCTAAACAATATAAAGCATTGGAAGCCATGGAAAATCAAGTTAAGGCTGATCAAACAAACTGCAGTTCTATGGCTTCATATATGAATAAGACAGGGGAAAAGACTGCTGCTAAGTCTAGAGTTCACGGTCACCTTTCAAATGTATTGGGTTAGGTTTATCCCAATAGATGAATTCAGAGAGGGATGAAGAACTGCATGCTTCCAAGTGACGTATAGAAGAACTTGAAGGTCTTATTGCAACTTGAGAAAAGGAGGTACATGGCTTCTCTTTTCAATATGGTTGCTTTCTGCAATGATACCTTGGAATTGCAGAACAATATTTGTAAAATCTAGTGGCTAGGTGTAAGTCATGACTAATTACCAAGCCAAAGGAAAGATGTAGGTAGATTTTCTAAAAAAACCAGTGAAGCACGACTCGTTGGAGACTCGCGGGTACTCGCGAGTCTGCCTGAGTCAACACCCAAAACGAGTAATCGCTAGATACTCGTTGGAAAACTCGTCAGCTCAGCACACTCGTCAAACTCGCCGAGTCTCGCTTAGGCTCGCCATAAACTCGCTCGGACTCGGAAAGACTCGCCAGGTAAAAAGACCACGTGGCTAAGTCACACGACTGGGCAAAGTTTAACCTACAGGTTTCGGATGGATTTTGAGGGTTCGCTGAAGAAATTCCAATCGTGTTCAAATGCAGATTGTCATAGAGAACACCTCCATCCTTGTCAGCTGTGTGTTACCCTAATTTTCATTATTCCTTTCCCTCCCGATTTGACTGTGGCTAGGAAACGTGAGTCATTTTCATTTGCGGCCTGTATTCATATCGAATTTTCTCGACAATGGAGTCATTTTCCTTTGCGTTCACATGGTTATGCAGTAAATTATGCTACTGGTAATGCTGTTATGGGAACGATCCTATCCTAATGACGCTGGTGGGGCGAAAAAAAGTTAAGAACATTTGAAACGGTGGGAATAAACCCTGATAACCTTATAAATGGTCGGGATCATCTCAGGCTTTCAGATCGATGACCGAGATTGCCCCGCGGTAATTCACAATATACTAAAGCCCCATCAATTTCGAGCCTACAGATGACTGAGATTGGCCCGCCACTTAAGATCGATGGCCTATATTAATGAAATATCTTTTTCCCTTTCCGTTTACATTTATGGTCACAATGATATTTATGTTTAGGTATAAAGTATAAAGTTTAAAAACTTAGAAAGGATGATATTAGTTATAAAGTCTAAAGTTAAAAAACTTAGTAAGGATGATATTAGTTATAAAGTATAAAGTTTAAAAGCTTAGAACATTTTTATTAAGTATATATTATATATTAATTTTTCAATTTTTATTATATACATATTGTTTATATTATATTACATATGGTTTACACTAAAATAATATAATTTGTAAAATATAATAATATTATAAATTTACAATATCATTTGCATAATGTATTTCTTAATTTAAGTAAATATTATATTATTCAAAATTTATTTTTGATATATAAATGTTATTTTTGGATTTTATATATAATAATATGTATTATATAGATATTATATATGATAAGTGAATATATTTTAAATATATGGATTGGAAATGTTATTATCTTTTTTTTCCCCAAAATTTATTATATTTTAAGTATTTTTCCTATTTGCCGAGTCTGTCTCGAGTCTGTCCCTAGTCTTTCCCGAGTCGACGAGTCACATGCCAGTCGAGTCTTTGCCAAGTCCGAGTCGTGCAACATTGGAAAAAAAAACCAATAGTCAACATATCATAAAGTGAAATCAGTGATGGAATCCTTCAACTTTAGCTCTTATTACATTTTGTCATACCACTGAGTTCATGCAAGGATGTAGTGATGATTTAAGTTTCTGCCATATCTATTTAACTAGCAATTTTTTTACTTACGGAAGTAATTTTTTTAACCTGTATTGTTTTTTTATTGTGATTATCTTTCTGCTACTGAGATATTTACGATGAATCCTAATATGGTGACAACAGAGAGCAGAACTTGACCTATATTGTTTCTAAAGCAGTTATTATGTTTCTGCTTCTCAGGTAATCATGCTCGATTCTAGGTTGGCTGCAGCAGAGAGTATGACACATGATGTCATAAGGGATTTGCATGGAGTTAAATTGGATATGACCAACTATGCTGTGAGTTCTCTTTTGAGTTCATGGGTTTTGTTGCTTTTGGTTTTAACAATTTTTTATTTCTCTAATATTTTTTTCATTTGCTTCTGTGCTCTCATGCTAGCATGTGCAAGATAATAAACAAGTACAAAAGATAGCAGAAAAAGTTCAGCGTCAGAATGAAGAGTCATAGGAAAAGCTTTGTAATATGGAAGATGCTCTGTAATAGTTGTCAAAGCAGCTCAATGAGAAATTTTTTGAATCTATTTACTTGATTATGATGCAGGAACAAGGACTGCAGAAGCTAATACATCAATTGAATGATTTAATTAAAGAAAGAGAGGTAAAGTTATGTCTTATTTGATCATGTGATTATTATTTCTTAGGCATTTGGTGCAATCTCTGGGTATTTGTCTCAAGATAATGTCACAGTTGGGGACCTTGTTGTGAAATACAAAGTTGGCAAATTTTTATTTAAAAAATATCCAGCAAGTTCAATCCTTTTTGTCCATGGAGTATTTTGAAAGTTATGTGGTCATTTTTTTGACACGGGTTTTTACTGAGACAACAGGTGAGCCAAGTCAAAAAAAATTATTGGCCAAGTTTGATGGTCTTCTTGGGCTTGGATTTCAAGAAATTGTAATTGACAAGTTTGTTCCAGTCTAGTGAGTATCTTCTTTGAGTGATCCATGAACTACCTTAGATTCTCCTTACAAAATATGTAATTTTGTGTTCTTTTTCTTGGTATTTTTTTAAATAAAGGAAACTTTCATTAATATACAATAATTTTTTTCAGACAGATGTATAGTGGGGGATTTTAACATTATCATGGGAACCCACTCCAACAGGGATTAGGAAGCTTGTCTTTTAAAACAATCCATAGCTTCATAATTTCTAAATATAAACTTGGCCTTTCAAATTTACTGGATTTTCTTGAGTAATTAAGTTCTAGCAGCTATATTTTTGTGTGAAAACTACCATGATAATCACTATGAGCTAGATTCCTGTTGTGACATTGTCCATATAAACTATAAACTTAAAGCTCAGATATCAGTAGTGTACATAAAGAAAACTAAAAAATTAAATGTCCATTCATGAGCCGGATTCACTAGCCAGCTTATGGAATATTTAGTACGCATCACAGTGAAACCTTTGGAAAGTACTTTTATTGTCATTTTTTGACAAAGCTGATAATCACGAGTACCAGACCTGTCTTATTTAATTAGCCGATACTGAGTCCTTTTGTTGTCTTCGGAAGAATATCGTTTGTTGTGCTAACAAAAAAAGGAAGTGAACTTTTCAAAATATATATTTTGGCTGAAATACTCTTTCTGCTATGAACATGTATAACATGGTCAGCCAAGGCCTTGCCAAAGAACCCGTATTTTCATTTTGGATGGACAGGAATTCAGTTTAGGAAGAGGGAGGAGAGATATTATTTGGTGGTGTTGATCCTAATCACTTCAAGTGTAAACATCAATATGCTCCTGTTACTCACAGGTATGTAGTAGAATCATGTTAGTTTTCTAGGTTTAAGATTGACTATATTTAAGGATAAACGCATACATACCATGATCTTTGTATGAGTCATAGTAACTACTAGGAATGTCATGGGATTATTCTACTCTAATAAATTGATGTTGTTATTTTGTTCATTTTGACATGGGAGACTTCCTCATTGATGATCAATCAACAGGTCTGCATGCAGTCCATCTTCTTCAATTGGGCACATGATTGCTTCTTAAGGAATCTTATGAAAATATTGATGGCATTTTATGAACATTTTAACTGCAGGTTTTTGTGCTGGAGGTTGTGTTGCTATTGCAGATTCTGAAACTTCTTTGCTAGCTGGTCCATCGGTAAAGCTTGCAAACCTTTGATCTTTTGGGATTTTCATGTACAAGTTAGTGGTCTTTTCTAGGTCTGTGCATGATAAAAGAATATAAACCACAGGTTTGTGGAACATCTTATGCTGATTTAGATTTATGCATACTTCATGTTTGTTTATGTATGGCCAAGTCGTTTATGTCATGATTGTTCCCTATCCAGGGTTATGGCAGGTAGAAAGCTTGATTTGCGAGAGGGACATAAACATAATAAAGTTCTAGACTCAATAAATTGAAGAAAAATATGTGGAGGTACTTAACTAGTGAAATGGAAACTGTCTAGCAAACTGAATATTAATTCACTGATAAAAGCCCTTACCTCAGTCTCCCTTATCATATATATTAAGAAGTGTAAAGGCCATATTACAGAATTGGTTATGAAAGCATAAACACAGGCAAGTGAGTACCAACAAAAGGTATGGAGAACGATTGGATTTCTTTAAATTTTAATCCATTCTTGCACTTGAACACAGTCAACAATCCTTGATTCCTCCATGATTAAAGCATCAATATGATTGGTTGTGGATCTAAATTTTTTTTTCCAACTGTCTAAACTGTGTAAAGCATTGGAAGCCATGGAAAATCAAGTTAAGGCTGAGCAAACAAAATCTAGTGCTATGGCTTCATATACGAATAAGACAGGGGAAAAGACTGCTACTAAGTCTAGAGGTTTAGGGTCACCCTTCAAATGTATTGGGTTAGGTTTAGCCCAACAGATGAATTCAGAGAGGGATGAAGAGATGCATGCTTCCAAGCGACGTATAGAAGAACTTGAAGGTCTTCTTGCAGCTCAAAAAAAGGAGGTACATGGCTGCTCTTTGCAATATGGTTGCTTTCTATAATGATACCTTGGAATTGTAGAACAATATTTTTAAAATCTAGTGGCCAGGTGCAAGTCATGACTAATTACCAAGCCAAAGGAAAGCTGTAGGTAGATTTTCTAAAAAAACAACCAATAGTCAACCAATAGTTATACTACTAAATCAGTTTTCAGGAGGGGAGAATATTGTAGGGTTGTCTTTTAATCACAACTCAGAACAATCATGAGAGTTGATTCCTCCAAATGACCAGTATATATAAGGATAATCAAAGTCAGATAGACAATCGGATCTATGAGTTTTGCAAATTTTCAAATATTATGCTTAATGTCATAATTGGTAACACATCAGCATTACTTCCATAAGGATAAATCTATCCTAATTCATGCACTAGGTAATTGTGTAGTCTTGGTTTATTTTGTTTGTAGGAAAATACAGCAAAACACACACACACCTTGACACAGAAAAATCCTATTGTATAGTGTTTGATAAAGGAAAATCCCATTTTATATGGTCGAACACATATATCATCAAAAAACATCCATTTCCTACAACTGCTTTTGTTTGCTTGGTCTAGACAAACAACGAGGGGAAGCAAGCTTGGTGAGGTTTGAACCTGGGCCATGACTATGACAAGCACTCTGCTTTACTACCAGAC
>LPNX010499278.1:184253-200123 GCA_001517045.1 Pseudotsuga menziesii | reverse complement strand
AAATTGAAAGTAGTTGTTATGCATGGAGGTTTGGACCTGCATACAACATTCTGTTTTCATACAGAAACTTGTATCCAAATCATGTTGTTGGTTTTCAAAACGATTCAACCTGCAAAAAAGTAGCAATAAATATAGTTTCACAATCAAGTGTGTCGTTTATCATGAAGTCTACGAATAGAATAACGATATAACCATGATTATGATAAACAATCGCATCAGATCAATAATATTATCATCAAACAAAATAATAGTAATGAAATAATGAAAACAATAGCAACACACACACTATAACACACTTGGATTTAAATGGGAAACCTGAGTAGGAGGAGGAAAACACACTGTCGAAATGGCATAGCTTGGTTATATTTGGGAGAATAAGAGTATACTAGTACAACTAATAGCATAAGTTCGTAATAGAGATAATAGCTAACCTATTCAGCTTGGGACTAGGTCTCTACATAGCCTAAGGTTATTGACAATATCAATAGATTGATCAATGACCCTATCTAATGGTTTGTTTGATCTTGACAATATTGATCATGCACTTTATTTATAAATTATTACATTTTTTGCGTCAATACCTTATGGGCTTTACTTAAAAAAAATGGGGTGCATTCCCACACAACAGGCTTATATAACACTGAACATTATATTTATCTGAATGTCTAGATTTCAAAATATTCTACCAACTCTTATCTCTTTTGTGCTATTTTTACAGAGGCTGGTGACCAATCAGTATTATAGAAATCCGGCCAGATCTCTATTTCACATGGACACAAGGAAGCATGCTTGCATTTGGTATGATTTTAGTGCCAATCTCAAGTGATTGTAGACTAATCTATTTGCAGAAATTGATTGTGTGTATGTGTTGAGCACAAGTGATTCTAAAGTTTATCAGATCAAAAGTTCATATTTTGAAGGCAAAGTTTATCAGATCAAAAGCACAGGCCATGACTGATGATATTGAGGCTGTTTCAAACAATTTTACCACTGGTATGCAGATATTACATTCCTAGAAGTATTTTACTATTACGAAACCTAACTGTCCAACATGCCAAATGAGTTCAAATGGAAAAAAAAATAACAAGCAGTAGTTCTTTTTAGATTCGTGATTATAATTCATAGAAGTATTTTTTTGCATATACTAGTATATATGATTTTATTCCAAAGTGGCTAGGTTGTATGGGTGTGGTTCATGTATGAATGTCATTGTGTTGATATGGCATGTCACTAGAATATATATGTATATATAGATAAAATTCATGAAATTTTTTGAGTGAATATAAAGTGAATTTTCCAGAGTCCAGAGTCCAAGAAATAAAAACTCATGAATTTTTTTGATTATATATAGATATAGAGGGTAAAATATGATGGTTGTTAGCTTGATGCCTGAACTATGTCATGAACACTTTGAGGCTGACAAGTTAAAAAGAACTTTTTATAATTTCCGTTTGTTTATATACAAATATATGTTTGAAACAAGGACAAGGTAGGCATGTAGGAAATTGGGAATGTTGATGCTATTTGATGGGTTTTGATTATACTGGTGGTTGAGTATAACATCACAATAGTTTTATGGGGTTCTAAATCATTCATTAGTTTCCATAGTTGTCATGTCATTCACTAACCACATGACATATAGGGGTGAACTCCTTCACAGATTGCACTATGTATGCAGGTTTCTACCTGTGGAGTCGAGCATAATTGTTTTGTGGATTCGTTGTTTATTTTTCCTGTTGAAATCCATTTCCTGGTTTAGAGCTGAGTTTTACTTTTCTTAGGTACTAAATAGTTGTAGATTTATCCACTCAAGTTTAATTTTAACCAATTCTTAAATTGAATTTGTTAGATTAGATTTTATTATTTTGCACATGATCTTGGTTATTGTTGTTAGCTGTTGAACAAGATAAATAATTTGCTTCATTGTTTTTCTACTTTACAAGTGATATTTTTTTATTGGATTTTGCAGGAGTGAGCTTAACTTATAAGTGGGCCATTGAGTATGAAGAGCCTGCTATTGAAGATTTGCCATTCAGTATGAAGAACCCGATGTTAAGGCTTTCAAGCTGCTAAGTGTGGTTTTGAAGCTACTGACGTGGGATCTAAGTATGGTTTAGTGTTGAGTATGGTTTTGAAGCTGTTGACGTGGGATCTAAGTATGGTTTTGCAGCCAAGTGCAAGTATGATGGTTTAGCCATTGTAATATTTTGAAAAGAGATGATTTTCCTGTAAAGTTATATGGAAATTAATATGAGTATTTGAGAAAA
Organism: Pseudotsuga menziesii; assembly: GCA_001517045.1. NCBI lineage: Eukaryota > Viridiplantae > Streptophyta > Pinopsida > Pinales > Pinaceae > Pseudotsuga > Pseudotsuga menziesii. The sequence goes on along the minus strand of LPNX010499278.1, from coordinate 197,856 downwards.
ACTCAAATTTATTGTAATACTTTTGACATCTCATATAATATAATTTGTGGTTTAAAACTTATATATATGGTTGTACTTTATGTTATGTACCAATGTTGTAATTATTAACTAATTAATGTGACATTGTGTGATTTACATGTGTAATAGATATTATTTACAAGTGTTATAATTAATTATAATGTGACATTGCATAATTCACAAGTATATTAGATGAGAATAAATGTATGATTCTTTTTGTTAATTAAACATAATATCATATTAAAAATTTATATTGATTAATAATGAACACCATTCAAACTACTAAAATATAATGACCACACATAAAGCGACTAAAAATGACTAAATTAGTGACCAATAATTGAGAGATATGTGACCAAACAATGAGATATAAATGATAAAAAAATAACCAAAATTTGCATATCAATGACCAAAAAACAGTTTTGGTGGCTAATTTACGGTATTTTATTACGCGACCAAATTTGGTCATATTCTAGCTTGTCATGTGGTCATTAATTTGGTCATAAATGTGGTCATATAATTGGTCATAAATGTGGTCATTAATTTGGTCATAAATGTGGTCATATAATTGGTCATTGATTCAAATACATGACCAAATATATGACCAAATTAATGACCAACCGACAAGCTATAAATGACCAAAATAAAAATGACCAATTTTGGTCACGTAATAAAAGACCGTAAATTAGCCACCAGCGGTTGCCAAACCAAAAGTGGTCATTGATATGCGTATTTTGGTCATTTTTTTGGTCACTAATCTCTCATTTTCCACTAGTGATGGCATATGGCTCACTTAAGTCATCTTTGAAATTTGGTTTGCATTTTCTTGGATCCTTGATCAGTTTCCAAAATGGATTCCGATTGTCAGGGAAACATATCTGGATAGACTGTCATTGTGGTAAATCAGCAATGCCCCATACTTGCACAAAAATATTTTTTTTTATTCTGGTTCAATCTATTTTTCAATTTAGCAAATAGACCTTTGTTTCAACTCTCATATTTATTGGGTTTCATGTATGAGAAAGAGGGATAACCTTCTATACTTTCTCCCATTGATATCTTTGTCAGTGCCGTGGATCCTCTCAACGAGCCTCCACTGGTTACTGCAAATACAATTTTGTCTATCCTCTCAGTGGACTATCCTGTTGACAAAGTTTCTTGCAATGTATCTGATGATGGTGCTGCTATGTTGACATTTGAGGCACTCTCTGAAACATCAAAGTTCACAAGAAAGTGGGTTCTATTTTGTAAAAAGTTTAGCATTGAGCCTCATGCCCCTGATTGGTACTTTCAACAGAAAATAGATTATCTAAAAGACAAAGTACAACCATCCTCTGTCAAAGATCGTAGGGCTATGAAGGTATGTCAAGAATTCTTAGTTTATTTCTTTTTTCTCATTTGCCTCCTCTATTTGGATTGTTTCTAATGCCATATTTCATATTTTATGTTGATCTATAGAGGGAGTATGAATAATTTAAGGTACGCATAAATGCTCTAGTTGCTAAACCACAAAATATGCCAGAAAAAGGTTCGGCAATACAGGATGGAACACCATGGCCTGGGAACAATGTGCGAGCCCATATGGGAACGATACAAGTTGGATTTTAACATCTTTAACATACATAATAATTTTTAATCATTTAGTCTCATTGGAAGGAGTTAGGACTGTCTAGAATTCCTTGCAAACTTGCTCTTGGGAAGCTCTTTCTGATAATAGTTACTGAAATTATGAACTGCAGGTATTTTTGGGTCATACTGGAGGACATGATACTGATGGAAATGAACTACCTCACTTGGTCTATGTTTCTATATTTCCATATATCCAGCTCCATATAATTGGGTGCTGGATTTGTAGAGATGTGATTATTAGATCATTGTATGAATAAGCAACAGGGATGGATAAATTACCATTTATAGAGCCGATGACTACTGAGAGCATTTATATTCCAAAGAAGATGTATATGAATCTCAATATTGTTGATTATGAGACCTATGCTATGTGCATATTGAATGCAGAGTTAAAGGAGAAAGTTGAAGAATTGTCTCCAGAACAGGAGGAAATGAAAAAGGTTTGTTTCCTATGCTCTAAAATTCACTATTATTACAAGATTTTAGACTCATTGGAAGGAGTCAGGACTGTCTAGAATTCCTTGCAAACTTGCTCTTGGGAATCTCTTTCTGATAATAGTTACTGAAATTATGAACTGCAGGTATTTTTGGGTCATACTGGAGGACATGATACTGATGGAAATGAACTACCTCACTTGGTCTATGTTTCTATATTTCCATATATCCAGCTCCATATAATTGGGTGCTGGATTTGTAGAGATATGATTATTAGATCATTGTATGAATAAGCGACAGGGATGGATAAAATACCATTTATAGAGCTGATGACTACTGAGAGCATTTATATTCCAAAGAAGATGTATATGAATCTAAATATTGTTGATTATGAGACCTATGCTATGTGCATACAAATGCAGAGTTAAAGGAGAAAGTTGAAGAACTGTCTCGAGAACAGGAGGAAATGAAAAAGGTTTGTTTCCTATGCTCTAAACTTCACTATTATTATAAGATTTTAGACTCAAAGGAAATGTGTTTGACAATATTTTTCCTCTTAACAAGGAAAAGAAGGGAATTTTGGATTTCTTACAAATATTGAGGGATGAGAACAAACAATTGAAAGAAAAGGTGACTAATACTTCTCTTCAAATACTTTTTTCTATTTTATCTTATTCGAAACTGAAGCCGTTAGTGTTTTCAATACTTACCAAAAACAATACTATCTTATATCAAAATGAAGTTTCAAGGACAATATTTTTCATTTAGGGATGTTAATAATATCTGTGGCTGATATGATTGAGTTCATGAAATGAAAGCATTTGATTTGGAAAACATGAGGTATAGTATGTTAAGAAAAAGGGAAGAAGGACTACAAAGATGCAAAGGAATGGTGTGGAGGCATTTTCTGTTCTCATAATGTCTTATTCTAGATCATATATGTTATTGTGTAATTCATAACCTCCTTATAAATTCCTAACTAGGCTGTATCTTCTAATGGAGCAATAGATCCCTAATCATGCACGATTTTCAAGTAATATGCCTCGATTTGGTTAGAAGTTCAGAACTTTCTCTTTAGGTCTTGAGTTGACTAGAAAAGTGCACATTGCATACTAATAAGATGACTTATTTACCAGAACTCCATAATGTCAGTCATTTGCATAGATGGTTGTGACTGAATAGTCCATAATAACAAGAAAACAACTTTGATGAAAGAAATTTAGAAGTTGTTGGGGCTGTCAAGAAACATAAAGCCACTCAGGAACTGTTAGAGTAGACTGTAGAGGAGCAGGATGTAGAACTTGAAAGATTGAAAAGAAGGGTTTCTGAAAATATTTCCATGAGAAATCACCCAAAGTTAGGGCAACAAAGGAATTGATCCTTGGTGTGAGAGTAACCATTGTGCTTAATTTGGAGGATATAATGAAGTTTTTACAATATATCTGGGGAGTGGTGGACAGAGCTCACATTTTTGCCCAAAGAGTTCTCACTTTAAAATACATATTGAACACAGAGTTGGAGAAGGATGGAGAGTCTATTGAGAGCTATGTTCAATTTTTTGTTGATAAAATGAAAGAAATAAATTCTTTTGAAATACAAGAAAAATTTCCCACTAACATGGGGTTAAAGGAAATTCAAAGATGTTGGAATTATAGACTCAAGGCACTTAGGCAGTTGATCCAATGATTAGAAGAGGTCATATGTTTTCATGAAGAAATCAATCTTATGAATACTTTGGAGGATCTAGAGCTAATACATTAAGTAAAACTATTTACCAAGGGAGAGATTGAAACTAAAGTCATAGAGACAAAGGTTAGCCTGGAAGTTGACAGCTTGAACCAAATATATGAGGTAGATATCAAAAAGTGCCTAGCATACTTTGTAATTGGCAACATAGAAAGTATCTTATTGATCAAAGAAAAGTTGACCATATTTTATAAAATTAACAAAGAGTTACTTGAGGTTAAAGTTAAAGGGGAGTCGACTGTGGGCCCACAACATATGACTTTATTAAAACTTCGATAGACGGACTCCTGGCTGAAGTCACTGATCTTGACTAGGTTTGGCATTCCATTGGAGCAGTTAGGGAAACTCCAAAATATCTTAACTGAATTAATTAAGTCTCTGCATTGTAGCAAGTGTTCTTTCAGGATTCTTGTCTACAGAAATTTTTTAAGTACAAAATAATCTTTGCTTTCACTTCTTTTTTCCTTCTGGCTCAGTTTGTTGCTTCTGCTATTTTCCTTGATTTGAATACAGGAAATCTTGTGCTCAAACTAAGTTCACTGTCACTTGTCTTCTTTCAGGTCTTTCTTTAATATATTTGATATGCAGGACCCCCATCCTAGTGTTCGAAGGTGAACACATTTTGTTTTTATAACGTCATCCAATTTAATCATTGAGACCCTCTTGTAGTGCTCTTAAGAAAACAAACTTCTCAAACCTTTTTAATGACTACGTTTTTAGGACCATAATATTATTTATGAGCTCTTGAGAAGATTATGAAAGGATGCATGGATTTTATGATTTTGTTATGGTCTATGTCCAAGCATGATCCTGATTATGTTTCTTCTGTAGGCTCCTTGATTTTAAAGGAAAAGTCTTTCAAAATATTCTAAATGGACAACAATCGCCTTTTTATTTCCTTCTTTAAATGCTTTTGAATTTTATCGGTCTTACATTAATTTTTAAAAGCATGGATAGTCTGAGCAAGTCAATTCATGAATTTCATTAATCTTTCTATGCTATGCATTTTGTCGCTCCCTGGTCCACTTCACACAGAGCTTGTTGTAATTGATATATCTAGATTCTATATTCCCTTCATTGCTACACAGTCCCTCGGTCCATTCCCTAGAATACTTCCTTGTGTGAAGTGGAATATAGAATCTAGATATACCAGTGGAATATTGAATACTTCCTTGTGTGAAGTGGAATATAGAATCTAGATATACCAGTGTTTTTGAACAAAACCCATTGTAATCACTATGGATGGCATTGACCTTTTAGAGAAGATAATGTGTCCATGTTTTCATGGTTTATATTAACTGATACATCTCAAAGTCTGTGTGGAATAATTCAAAACTAAAAAATTTATAATTATGTTAGTGGTATGCAACATGTCTCCTTTTTTGCATCATTAGTATGCCTATGGCATGCCCATAAGTATCCACCTTGATATGAAACACTTCAGTGATTGGAAATAAAGGAAAGGATTGGTTTGGCCACAAGTTACAACTCTTTGGTTGACCTATTCAAACACCTATTTTTGTACTACATCCTAGTAGAATTTGACTTGGTCTTTGTTCAATTTTTCTATTGAACAAGTTACAAAACTATGCTTGCTACCTTCAACATACAATATACAATCTTATTCAAATTATCGTTAAAAGATAAGAATGACATTTAAGCCTAGAATATCGTTTGAGCTCACTCTGTTCTGGAGTAGCCTGCTATTGAATCTACAAAGGATCAATTGGTGAGTCCCCAAGATTGAATCTGCATAGTAAGATTAATTATGCATCAAGATTCATTTTGTGTATAACATTATGGTCAGTCCCCTTTCTTTTGCAGCTCTTCCCTTTGTATCCACACAACCCTGAAGGTTTGTTGAATGATCTTAAATCACCATCGGAATTGTTGGATTTTGGAGACTTATCTGACTGTATCGACAGTGGAACTGGGGGTTCAAGACTGCATGTTGTCAATCCAGCATTTGACTATGTTCCCCACAACTCGTGAACCTTTTCATCACTGATACGTGAGAGTGTCATTTTTTCTCTATGGAAATGATGGTTGTGTGAATTCATTTACCATTTCATCATCTTTGAATGCTAATATTGTTTCTCCCCATTTCATTATTTTTATATTCCCTGGATGATTGGGTGTGCATCAAATTTCATAACTTCAAAGTTTATTGATTATTAGAATTAAATATCAAAACTAGTTATCAATACCTTCAACAATTGCATCAATTGCAATGAGTATGTGTATTCTGTTGATTATAACTTCGTGGAATTAAGGAAAAGCACTTTGATACCCAATTGACTTTTAGGATATAGTGTAAGTGCATATTGATCTAACATCATCTCAGGCTTCGTAAATGTTTCATTAGACACAATTCATTTTACATTTTATAGAACTAGCATGCCAAAGCACAGGCAAGCCGCTACTAAGAGTGTTCTTGAATTGGAGTGATGTCAGACATTTTGGTACAAATTTGATGAAAAATCCCAAAGGCGTTGTCAAATGGTTTAGGCATGTGTGTGTATGTTATAAACGAAAATCATAATAATCTATTGTTGTTTCTCTTAAATATGATAGTATCTATATAATAGTTCAGGAACCATCATATAATTCAAAACTTCTAAAAAATAACTTAGGAAATGTAGATATCGAATCTTTTGAATGGTTTGTTTAGTTCCTTAATATGAATACACTTGGAATATTAGAGATCCTTCTTGTTTAACTTTTAAGTTCTGAAGTTCAATTTTACCTCCATTTGAAAGCCAGTTTTAACCTTCAATTCTTGCATTGAAACTTGAAAGTTGGTGATTAATTGTTGTTTAGGTTGAGCTATCTAGATTTTGTTACAGCTAAAAATTCTTCAAATTTTCTATTGAACAAGTTACAAAACTATGCCTGCTACCTTCAACATACAATATACAATCTTATTAAAATTATCGTTAAAACATAAGACTGGCATTTAAGCCTAGCATACTGTTTGGGCTCATTCTGTTCTGGGTAGCCTGCTATTGAATCTGCAAAGGATCAATTGGTCAGTCCCCAAGATTGAATCTACATAGTTAGATTAATTATGCATCAAGATTCATTTTGTGTATAACATTATGGTCATTCCCCTTTCTTTTGCAATGTTTCCCTTTGTCTCCACACAACCCTAAAGTTTTGTTGAATGATCTCAAATCACCATCGGATTTTTTTGGATTTTGGAGACTTATCTGACTGTATCGACAATGGAACTGGGGGCTCAAGACTGTGTGTTTTCAATCTAGCATTTGACTATGTTGCCCCACATCTCGTGAACCTGTTCATCACTGATACATGAGAGTATCAGATTTTCTCTATGGAAATGATGGTTATGTGAATTCATTTTACCTTTTCATCATCTTTGAATGCTAATATTGTTTCTCTCCATTTCATTCTTTTTATATTCCCTAGGATAATTGGGTGTGCTTCAAAGTTCATAACTTCAAATTTTTATTTATTATTAGAATTAAATAACAAAACTAGTTATCAATACCTTCATCAATTGCATCAATTACAATGAGTATGTATATTCTGTTGATTATAACTTTGTGACATTAAGGAAAAGCACTTTGATACCCAATTGACTTTCAAGATACAGTGTAAGTGCATATTGATCTAACATCATCTCAGGATTGGTAAAGGTTTCATTAGACACAGTTCATTTTACATTTTACAGATCTGGCATGCCAAAGCACAGGCAAGCTACTACTAAGAATGTTCCTGAACTCGGGTGATGCTAGACATTTTGGTACAAATTTGGTGAAAACTGCCAAAGGCGTTGTCAAATGGTTTAGGCATGTGTGTGTGTGTTATAAACGAAAATCATAATAATCTATTGTTGTTTCTCTTAAATATGATAGTATCTATATAACACTTCAGGAACCACCATATAATTCAAAACTTCTAAAAAATAACTTAGGAAATGTAGATATTGAATCTTTTCAATGGTTTGATTAGTTTCTTAATATGAATACACTTGAGATATTAGAGATCCTTCTTGTTTAACTTTGAAGTTCAATTTTGCCTCCATTTGAAAGCCAGTTTTAACCTTCAATTCTTGCATTGAAACTTGAAAGTTGGTGATTAATTGTTGTTTAGGTTGAGCTATCCAGCTCTTGTTACAGATAAGAATTCTTCAAATTTTCTTTTGAACAAGTTACAAAACTATGACTACTACCTTCAACATACAATATAAAATCATATTCAAATTATCGTTAAAAGATAAGACTGACATTTAATCCTAGCATATTGTGTGAGCTCATTCTATTCTGGAGTGGACTGTTATTGAATCTGCAAAGGATCAATTGGTCAATCCCCAAGATTGAATATGCATCGTTAGATTAATTATGCATCAAGATTCATTTTGTGTATAACATTATGGTCAGTCCCCTTTCATTTGCAGCTCTTCCCTTTGTATCCACACAACCCTGATGTTTTGTTGAATGATCTTAAATCACCATCGGAATTGTTGGATTTTGGAGACTTCTCTGACTATATCAACAAAGGAACTGGGGGTTCAAGACTACATGTTGTTAATCCAGCATTTGAATATGTTCCCCCACAACTCGTGAACCTTTTCATCATTGATATGTGAGAGTGTCAATTTTTCTCTATGGAAATGATGGTTGTGTGAATTCATTTACCTTTTCATAATATTTGAATGCTAATATTGTTTCTCCCCATTTCATTCTTTTTATATTCCCTGAGATGATTGGGTGTGATTCAAAGTTCATAACTTCAAAGTTTTATTGATTATTAAGATTAAATAACATAACTAGTTATCAATACCTTCATCAATTGCATCAATTGCAATGAGTATGTGTATTCTGTTGATTATAGCTTCGTGACATTAAGGAAAAGCAATTTGATACCCAATTGACATTCAGGATACAATGTAAGTGCATATTGATCTGACATCATCTCAGGCTTGGTAAATGTTTCATTAGACACAGTTCATTTTACATTTTACAGATCTGGCATGCCAAAGCACATGCAAGCTGCTACTAAGAGTGTCCCTGAACTGGAGTGATGCCAAACAATTTGGTACAAATTTGATGAAAACTACCAAAGGCGTTGTCAAATGGTTTAGGCATGTGTGTGTATGTTATAAACAAAAATCATAATAATCTTTGTTGTTGCTCTTAAATATGATAGTATCTATATAACAGTTCAGGAGCTATCATATAATTCAAAACTTCTAAAAAATAACTTAGGAAATGTAGATATTGAATCTTTTGAATGGTTTGATTAGTTCCTTAATATGAATACACTTGGGATATTAGAGGTCCTTCTTGTTTAACTTTGAAGTTCTGAAGTTCAAATTTACCTCCATTTGAAAGCCAGTTTTAACCTTCAATTCTTGCATTGAAACTTAAAAGTTGGTGATTAATTGTTGTTTAGGTTGAGCTATCTAGCTCTTGTTAGAGCTAAGAATTATTCAAATTTTATATTGAACAAGTTACAAAACAATGCCTTCTACCTTCAACATATAACATACAATCTTATTCAAATTATCGTTAAAAGATAAGACTGGCATTTAAGCCTAGCATATTGTTTGGGCTCATTCTATTCTAGAGTAGCTTGCTATTGAATATGCAAAGGATCAATTGGTTAGCCCCCGAGATTGAATATGCATAGTTAGATTAATTATGCATCAAGATTCATTTTGTGTATAACATTATGGTCAGTCCCCTTTCTTTTGTAGCTCTGCCCTTTGTATCCACACAGCCTTGAAGTTTTGTTGAATGATCTTAAGTCGCCATCGGAATTGTTGGATTTTGGAGACTTCTCTTACTGTATCGACAGTGGAACTGGGGGTTCAAGACTGCATGTTTTCAATATAGCGTTTGACTATGTTCCCCCACAGCTTGTGAACCTTTTCATCATTGATACCTGAGTGTCATCTTTTCTCTATGGAAATGATGGTTGCGTGAATTCATTTTACCTGCAATCTTAAATGTGTCTTGTTTATGACATTAGAAATAGAATAAAATGGTTTCTTCCATGCCATTTTCTCTTTATAATCTCTTATTAGTAATATTTTGGATTTAGTTTCAAAGTCAGGGTTTCATGATATATTGCTCAATATCCCACTTATGTTTTGCAGTGGAGGACACAATCCCTCATATATGTACTGACTAATAGCCGATTATTATCCTCCTGATGACTATGTGCTCCAGCAGCATGTAGAATATTGGATATGAGAAAGTCCATGTATCTTATACAGGTCGTTAACAGTTTTAGTCCGAAATTCTTGACATTCTTATTGATCCAGGAGGATATTGGTGTCCACCCACCTATTAGACTTTTACCCCCACCATTGTTTCTTTCAGTTTTCCAGTTTCCTTAATTGTAGCACAATTTACTATTTTTGGCAGTTTTCGGGTCCTAAACTTCTGGAGTCATTTTGAGGCCCTAAACGACGTTTTTTCGGCATCGAATGGTCGGGCACATATGAGTCCATTTTGGACTCAATATTTGTTGTTTATGAACGTATTCTTTGAATAGATCTTTCTAACGATGTATCATGCACGTCAAACGGAGGTAGTATGCCAAAGTTACAACCCTGGGAAATTGATGTACCAAGTTACCCAATGAGGCCCACATTCTGGCATTTCACCTCCTAGGGTTAGGTTTTTGGATGTGTAGGGTTTCCATTGTTTCTCAATAATATATAGGCCTTCGAGCCTCATTGTAGCATAGAGTTCAGAGGCATGTAGCCGCCACATCTCTTCTCAGAAATAAGCTACCAACACTATAGCTAGTTTATTCCCATTCTGTATGTAAACAAGTTTCAGTTCTTTGATTAATGAAATGAAGTGTTATTTTCACTGCATCTTTGTTTCTATGGTTATTTTTGTATTCTGTTGTGTTCCTGCATAAATCCGAATCACTTATTCATTTTTCATTTTGTATGTACATACTAATTCTTAATTGATTTTTTCCTTCTTGAACTTTCTGAAATTACTAGAAGTTGTGCATATATAATGAGACACTAATAATTTTTCAAATATCATTTGTTCCTGGTAACCTAATGCCAGAATGATTCTACATAGGACAGTGTTGTTGTTCTAAATGATGAAAATAAAATTACAAATCTTTGCCTCTCTAGAGATATGAAGAAAGTCTAGGGCAGAAGGATGAAAGTATGCCTCTTTCTTACATATGGACAAAGATGTCCTTTCTGGCATATAATGCCTTTGGTTACCAATTTTTTTTTGTTTATATTGAACTTTCATGGCAGTGTGTAATACTTCAACAACCGCTTTAGAAAAAATCATCAGACTCACATTTGATGCCAAATTTCTTCAAAAACATTGTAGGCAGAGCAAAAATTTGATTTTAAAGGGACTTTTCAGGGCTCATCTTGCCCTTTTCGCTAGCAGAATTCATTTCCATAAGTGAAAACTCGGCTTCAAGGTGCTAATAGAGGGGGAAAGTATTTAATTCAAGGAAAAGACACTTGATTAGATTTAGCAAAAAATATTATTCAATCCTTCACAGTTTATTACACAAACATATCCCAGGAATGATTTTGATCAATATTTTGCAGATTTTTGCAACAAGATAGGCTTTATTGGTAGTAGATTAATCTATCATTAGCATAGATTTAATTTCATGATCTATTGTTTTGTAAAAACCCACAAATATTTGTTACCCTAGGTTACAATTTTATTCCACCAACATACTGACGTACATGATTGGACATCTTAAACATGTTACAGTTAACATATGATTTCTGCTCTGTCTCCTTTCTCCATTATCCATGTATGATTTCCCCTTTCTGTCTTTGCTAGATAGGGATTTGTTTATTTTATTGCTCTTTGTTGGATCCAAACATCTTCCTTTGATCACTAAAGGAATGTCGTTGTTTTGTCTGCTTGTGCTAGAGCAGATTATGACATCATATCATATTCTTGGAGGTTCCTTGCTTACACCCATTTGGGATATTCTGCTGCAATTTTTGGAAAGAGATGATAAGATTTTTTCAAAAGAACCTGAAAATTTGACAGTCAAGACAAAGTTTCCGGAAGATCCATCCACAAATAGAAATGTCTTTGAGTCAGTTAAGGATTTTCGAGGACCAAAGTAAGACAGAGGGACATCTAGTGGGAACAAAAAAAAATATACAGAAATAAAGGAGCCCGATACAGAATTAGAAAAGAATGTTACAACTAATTATGTGTTTTTCTATTTGTCTATAATATGTTGCACTTGTTATATTTTCATTCAAATATAACAAGTGCAACATATTATATGGAATATAATATGCTACACTTGTTATATTTTCATTCAACTTTTGTTCTTTTGTTATATAGAAAACAATTAGGCCAGGGTGAGATGGAAGAAAATACAGAGCAACTTCAACTTCCAGGAGCTCCTCATTCTAAACCTGCCCTTGATATCAAACAACATGAGTCAATTCAAGATGTAAAATCTCTAAAGCCAATTATGATTTTTAGTAACGGTAAGAAAGATTAAGTAATGACCCGACTGACAAATTCTGCTGGCTCAATGAACCACTCAAATTCTCTTCCAAAAAAGAGTAAATAGAACTCTATCAAGAGCAAGAGATTAAATGATGTAGTTCAACAGTATTTAGAAAAGGTTCAAGTAGGCACAAGCATATTACACCAACCAATGAAGGGGAATGATGTTGTAGCGGGAATACACAAGTCCAAACAACAAGAAAAATGGAAGCCAAAACCAAATACTTCTGATAAAGGTATGTCTCTGCAAATCCTCTCTTTTGATTTGGTTTTCACTTAGTGATTATTTTTATGTGCTTTGCTATTTGTTTATAATATGTTGCACTTGTTTGTTTTGTTATATGGAATACAACCAAGACAGGGTCAGATGGAAGCAAATAAAGAGTAACTTCAACTTCTAGGAACTCCTCATTCTGAACCTGCCCTAGATATCAAACAACCTGAGCCAAATCAATATATAAAAGCTCTGAAGCCAATTATGATTTCCAATAACGGTAAGAAAGATCAAGTAATGACTCGACCGTCGAATTCCATGGGCTCAATGAACCACTCAAATTCTCTTCCAAAAAAGAGTAAACATAGCTCTATCAAGAGCAAGAGCTTAAATGATGTAGGTCAACAGTATCTAGAAAAGGTTCAAGTAGGCACAAGAATATTACACCAAGTAATGAAGGGGAATGATGTTGTATCAGGAATACACAATTCCAAAAAGAAAGAAGAATGGAAGCCAAAACCAAATACTTCTGCTAAAGGTATGTCTCCGCAAATCCTTTCTTTTGATTTGGTTTTCACTTAGTGATTCTTTTTATGTGCTTTCCTATTTGTCTATAATATGTTGCACTTGTTATATTTTCATTCAAAATTTTGTTCTTTTGTGTGTCCTGCATTTCCATCAAGAGCATAAATCATTGTTCTTAATTCTTAAAAAAAAATCACAATGATGTCTTCCTCCTTTGTGTCAGAGGGTGATGCAGTGCAAGGAAAGTGCAAGAATGAAAGTGAGTCTGAGGCACATAAGCCTCTTAAGAATGCCAAGTCCAGAGCAGCAGTTGATGGCTTTGTTGCCACCTTTCACACACCTAGGGGGGATTGTGGCAGAAATATTCAAGCCACTCGGTGTGTCCTTTGGGGAAAGTATCAAGTCAAGGTTATCACCTTGTTCTTGGCTCATCTATTTAGGAAAACTTCTAACGAATCCAACGGGGGTAGACCCTACAAGTTACTAAGGATGGTTACTTAGATGATGATGGTATTAAATGAGTAAGATT
>LPNX010499278.1:82380-181962 GCA_001517045.1 Pseudotsuga menziesii | reverse complement strand
AGGGACAAAGGGATGCAGACTCAAGCATAAGTTCTGGCAACAATGGACTATAGTTTCGGTACTCTCAATTCTCTCTTATGTTTTCAATGTCTCAAGGGTTCCTTATATAGCTTTTCAAAATGATACTGAAATGTTGAATTCGTGCGATCTCAAGGCATATGGAAGGCCAGGAGTCATATGAGTCGGATCCAAGACAAGGAACGCTCCAAAGGATTTTGGATTATGTACACATCCCGATGTACGCGACTATAGAGGGAATATCCGCGTATGTACGTGGTTATCGGGGAAAATGCCGCATATATCATTTTTCTAATGTCTTTAGGGATGGTCAAGGATACATCAAAAGACAAAAAGTGGTCCGTAGGGGCTAATGAGTCTGCAGCGGGACAGGGGAAGGCCATACAATGTGTGATTCACCTAGTGTGGTGAAATCCGCTATAACAAATAGTTGACCAGTTCCTTAAATGGAGGCGAAAATAATTAAGACTACTTCCAAGTGCTGGAGTGAATGTTGTGCAATTGTATCTTGGTACATTTTAAATTAATGTGAAAATATGAGTGAATTAAATTAGGCGGGGCGACTCCAAATATACCCAAGGGGTACTTGGGGTATGTCCAAAAGTAACAACCGCTACGGCTACCTGCAAGGAATGTTTGGGCTGGATGGAGTCTCTGAGGCTATGTTCATAATACACCCACTAGGATGTAACAGAGATCGATGCCTCGAGGTCACTGTCCAGTAGTTCCCACTTCATTTGGGTATTTTTCCACCGTTTACGGTTTAATTGAGGCATTGGATTTTTGCCTATGGTGGTTAATTGGGAAAGTGAATCCTAATTATTCTAGTCACTCACATTGCTTTTGATGCAGCTTGAATGATTGGACAAACCGCATCTAAGTACAGAGCATACACACCAGAGTCTTGTAAATTTTAGTAAATTTTAAGAGCGTGTTCTTGTTAAAAAAAGACCCTCCAGGAATCTCTTTCGGTCCAAGTGGACCTCAATCGGGAAATCAAGGAGGGGTTAGTTTTAATTCTTTCTTGTGAAAAGTAACAATTAAAATAAAAGCAAAAAACACACACTACAGGTTTTCTAGTTAATCCTACCACGATCCTCTCTCACCTTTTGGTTCAATCGGGGATTTACGGGGTAAGTATTAGTATTAATTTGATTTAAAAATCTGGAATAATGACAAATATGATCAAAGTATACAATCCTGCATGACAAGACTAAGCTAGAGAAAAAAAAGGGAAAAAATGCAAAAAAGTGAAACGGACGCGGATCCCCCCTAGGGGGATGGGGAGTGGGCTCAAAATATCCTACTCGAAGTGATTCTTTATTATTAAAGGTTAAAATATTAGCAAACTAATTTCACTTTGGTCCTTTTTATCTGGGATCCAAAGGCTTACAATAAGCTTACAACAAGCTTACAACAAGCTTACAACAAGCCTAAAAGGAAGAAATGCAGTGGGGAAGCCTTCGGGAAGCTCCGGTTTGCCCAAGAGTCGGAAAATGGGAAGCGTCTCCTTATTTTTTTTCTTAAACCTGCTAAAAACAAGAAATCTATTAAAATCAAATGTGCCCAAAAACACTTTAAAAGTGCTTTGGGTCACCACACTAATTACCGAGAAAAAGACTAAGTTAAAAATTGTTAAAAAGGAACAATTTAGTTTTGCAAAAGGGAACCAAGGAAAGCAAGCTTTTCTTGGGATCTTGGTTTGTTTTTTGGGTAGCCAATATGATGTTCACTTTCTTGCAAAATTTAAATCTTTAAAGAACGAAGAAAAAAAAGAAACTACCTTATGAGCAAGCTTTAGATCTACGATTTAGCTACTTGCAAAAAGGAATTTCTTCACCTAGATCTATCTTTAAAATATGATATTTTTTATGAAATTTCAGATCTAAGAAACAAGACTCTTAAGAACTAGATATAACAATGTATACGAAATTTTTAGAAGTAGATCTGATCATAAGAGGACGAACAAGTAACTGGAAGATTGATTTTAATAAAATGGAGGAAGAGAAGGGGGAAGGCCTGTTGTTGGATAGATCTGCAAGGGAAACTTGTTATTGGAATACAGAGGGGCAATGCCTTCACAAAAATGTTGGATGTACAGTGGAGTCAAACTAGATCCACAACTCGTCCAATCCTTGCCACCTGAAAGCTAAACACACAACCTTGCACAAAACCTTATGAGATCTGGATATATATATGAAAAAGAGACAATAATTACATGCAAATAATCTTATTAAACATGTATAATATAGATCTTCAAACATGTATGCTATGAGATATAGAAAAACAAGTAAGATTACTTTCCCAACTACACTCCTATTAAATCAGTTGAATCATTCTATCCAGACAAAGTTCAGATGCAGAAATTGAGAGAAAAACCGGCAACATCAATAGCTACAAGACAATGCTTATTCCACACACATGAGAGCATTACACCATTTAGCCTCCAAATCTTCTTTTTTCCAACAATTAAAATATTACAATAGCAAGCCTATTCTCTCCAACTCAAACTAGCTTCAAGAAGGGAATGGGAGCTTCAATTTATAGCCAGACTGGCCAAGAGGGGCGCATGCCTGACTAAAGGAGAGACTGCAACTGATGGAGAGTTAAGCCGAGCCTGATCTGATGATGAACTAAGTCTAACTGGACTAGAACTGCAAATCGGAGTGACACCTCACTCAATGAACTGACCCACCCATCAAACAACTACCAAATTAATCCACACGTGTGGAGGAGAGAGAAAGAGGGCGCATGCCTCAGACCTGCGTGAGCCAGTTAAGCTCCTCTTCAGCCCTGATCAATGCCTTCAGTATAGGAATGATAAATCCCAGTCAATCCGAAGCCGATGAGACTGGTTTCAATCAAATCAGAGCAAATCTGACTAATTTAGAAACTTGGATTTGCTCCATTGTTTAATTAATTTTCAATTAAATTAATTAATATTTGATTTTTTATTTTATTTTCTTACCTGAGTGATGGAAAAATTGCTCAAAACTTAGGAAAAGTGGGTTTATGGTTTTACCGGGTGCTCCGAGTTAGAAAATGAGAACCCCCATGACTGAAACTAACTTTTAACCCCACTTTTATTACAAGACCAATTTTCCATTTAGACTATTAAAAAATAGCCTAAGTTTTGTGGAAAAATTAAAATTAAAAATTAAAAAAACAAAACCTAGGGGGACTTAGCACATGCTCATATGACTCGACCATAATCACTAGCATGTTTATACATTGACACACATACTCCAATAACCTCAATAGTCCTAAATGTCAATCCGACCACCCCAACTTTAGAGGTATTAAGTGAAAAACTTAGAAATTATCGGTCGTTTATTCAACAACCAATAATAACCAAGGGAAAAAACACTCTATGCTGATAGCATTGACAAATGAGTCCAGGATATCGAGTCTTTTACAGACACTAAAATGCTATAACATTTTATTACAACTACCCCAAGGGGGTATGAACATGTGGTAGATAAAAAAACACTTCCCAGAAGCAAGTCTGAAGGTCTTTTGAAGTCCGAACAAATCATCTTTGTCCAGTTCACCAGGCTCACTTGATAACACCTACTAAGTACAACTTAGGTGGTAACATCTTGCTCCAACTGTGGGATGTATGCTCGATTTGGTCATAGGGAAAGGAGAGGATACGAGAACACCAGAATCTCTGATTTATATACCCTGTAAAAACGTCTTAACTTGACAAGAAAACCTCAGTAGCACAAGCTTTATATAAAATACAAATGAACCACTAAGCTGGTTTATTTAAACAAAATAAATGTATCTAATTAATGAAAGAAAATTTTTATTATATCCAAGTACAAAACGGAAATGCAGAAAGTAAATGCTCTCTTTTAAGGAGCTTATTTTCCTACTCTAAGCATGATATAAAAAGGTTAGGTGTAATAAAAAATCCAATGTAACCACCTAAGTATTTTATTAACATAAAAAAAAAAAATTGCCTTATCTTTGGTTACTAACCAAAGTAAGGATACTTTATTCATAAAATGCAAACTTGCATGATGATTCGGAATGGGCGAGCTGGATGGGAAATCATAGGCATGAATAATGTCATTATAATTTTTCCCAAACTAGTATGTGCTCGCGTAGGCTGCTTCTATCCATGACTGGATAGGACTGATATACCAATCGACATGATGAGGCAGACTGACTACATCATCATACTGATCATCAAGGCTTACCGAATGATAACTCATTGCATAAGCCCCAAGCTGCCCCAAATCATAAGGAACCTCTACATGTGAAGAATATGCATGAGACTGATATTCCACTGACCGCATCACATCTGAATTTTCACAACACTGCTTCTCAATGTTTTCATTATTGTTACCTCTATGCGGCTCTGCATGATATGAATCTGAATGATCATGTGAAAATTCTGAATGCTCCTCTTCCATACTAAGATTTTCCCAGGTATCCACGCTCCCCTCTATGGATGTATCATAGATTGGAATTCCACAAATTTTTGAATAGACACTCTCCTTGATGGACATATCATGGATGGGATTCTCATGAATAAGATTTTCACAAGTTGGATTATCTATGAAATTCCAATAGTCGTCACTCCCATCTATGTCGGATATGAAATAGTCTTCCTTGCTGGTATCACATCCTAAGATATAACTACCCTCCTCCTGTTCATAATAATTATCCTTCAAAGTTTTGGTTTCAAAGATATTACAAGAAGTTAAACTTTCCAAAACTTCATCCATAAGTGATGAACATAGAGGAGTGTCATCATACACATCATAAATTTCTTCATAAGTGTCGATCTCTATAATGGTTTCCTCATGAGGGCTTTCTGGAAAAATATTAGCATTGCAACAAACTTGAGAATACCTCAAATCTTCAATGTTTTCAGTTATGGTGACATGAGGAGAGACTTCAACAATGTGTTCAATCATGGGTTCCTCGTGAAGCTCTTCAATAGGATCATCCTGAGTGTGCTCATCTATAATGGAAGTCATGGGCTCCTTTAGCTCCTTTAGGTAGGCGAGGGCCCTTTCTATAATAGTTACCATATCTCCCTCACCATTATGCCACCTCTCAAAAAACATAGCACATAAGTCTTCAAGGGAGGTAATGCATTTATAAGAAAGACCACAAAACCATATCCAAAATTTCTTTTCCAAATAATTAGCAAAAATTCGCATCATATTATCCCTATGAAGTATGTTGATTTTATTCACAAATGAAAGAAAGGATATGATGTGATAGACAACTGAATCACCATTTCCACAAAAAATTGGAGCCTGAAAATATCTTTTATCCTGGAGATATGGTTCATAGTTAGGAAAACCTGGGATGCCCAAGAAATCGATAGGAGGATATGCATTGGAAATTTGAGCACCATAATCCTCATCATCCATAACTACTTATCAGTAGCATATATCAACCATGTATATTGTACTGAACCGGAGCTGACAAATAATGAGCATTTAAAGTTTTACTATGTCGTATGAGCTCATCTACACACAACAAGTCTCAACAAAATTATGAGAAAGTAGGGTTTTATCCCTTCAATGGAGTCTCCATGTGAAAAAGAAAAATAAGCATTTATAAATCTTTCACAAAAATTATTTTTTTCTTTTCTTTGTAAAAATAAAAACTAAAAAAAGTCAGTGGAGTCGCCAGATGAAAATTAAAGATCTACTCTAAGCATTCATCAAACAAAGAAAAAAGAAAAAGGAAGAAAACAAAAGTCATACTCGTAAATAAAAATATTTACTCCCGAAAACGGCACCAAAGGATGTTGCCACCTTTCACACACCTAGGGGGGAACGTGGCAAAAATCTTCAAGCCACTCGGTGTGTCCTTGAGGGCAAGTCTCAAGTCAATGATGTCACCTTGTTCTTGACTCCTCCATTTAGGCAAACTCCTAACGAAGCCAAGCGGGGTAGACCCTACAAGTTACTAAGGCTGGTTACTTAGATGATGATGGTATTAAATGAGTAAGTTTTTTACGAGTTTTGATTTAACAATTGTAAACAATATATAACATGATGAGACAATCACAAATAAGCATGATATGACACCCAATCACGTATAGATTGAAAGAAATAAACAATTGACCAGTTCCTTAAATGGAGCCGAAAATAATTAAGATTGCTTGCAAGTGCTGAAGTGAATGTTGTGCAATTGTATATTGGTATGTTTTAAATTAATGTGAAAATATGCGTGAATTAAATTAGGTGGGGGGACTCCATATATACCCGGGGTGTACTTGGAGTATGTCCAAAAGTAACAACCGCTATGGATAACCGCAAGGAATGTGTGCGCTGGATGGAGTCTCTGAGACTATGTTCATAATACACCTGCTAGGATGTAACAGAGATCAGCGCCTAGAGGTCACTGTCCAGTAGTTCCCACTTCCTTTGGATATTTTGCCACCGTTTACGGTTTAATCGAGGCATTGGATTTTCACCTATGGTGGTTAATTGGGAAAGTGAATCCTAATTATTCTAGTCACTCATGTTGCTTTTGATGTAGCTTGACTAATCTGACGAACCGCAGCCAAGTGTAGAGCATACACACCGGAGTCTTGTAAATTTTAGTAAATTTTAAGAGCGTGTTCTTGTTAAAAAAAAGACCCTCCAGGAATCTCTTTCAGTCCAAGTGGACCTCAATCGGGAAATCAAGGAGGCGTTAATTTTACTGCTTGTTTCTGAAAATTAATAATGAAAATAGACGTAAAAAACACACACTACAGGTTATCTAATTAATCCTACCATGATCCTCTTTCACCTTTTGGTTCAATCGGGGATTCGTGGGGTAAGTATTAGTATTACTTTGATTTCAAAATATGGAATAATGACAAATATGATCAAAGTATACAATCCTGCATGACAAGAATAAGCTAGAGTAAAAAATGGAAAAAATACAAAAAAGTGAAAACGACGCGGATCCCCCCTAGGGAACAGAGAGTGGGCTCGAAAGAGCCTACTCGAAGTAATTCTTTATTATTAAAGGTTACAATATCAGCAAACTAATTTCACTTTGTTCCTTGTTATCTTGTATCCAAAGGGTTACAACAAGCTTACAACAAGCCTGAAAAGAAGCATAGCATCGGGGGAAGCCTCTGGGAAGCTCTGGTTCGCCGAAGAGTCGAAAAATGGGCAGAGTCTCCTTCTCTCTTTTGTTAAAAATGCTAAAAACCAGAAAGCTATTAAAATAAAATGTTCCCAAAAACACTTTAAAAGTGCTTTGGGTCACCACACTAATTACCGAAAAAAAGACTAAGTTAAAAATTGTTAAAAATGAACAATTTAGTTTTGCAAAAGGGAACCAAGGAAAGCAAGCTTTTCTTGGGATCTTGGCTTTGTTTTTGGGTAGCCAATATGATGTGCACTTTCTTACATAATTTAAATCTTTAAAGAGCGAAAAAAAAGAAACTACCTTATGAGCAATCTTTAGATCTATCTTTAGCTACTTGCAAAAAGGAATTTCTTCACCTAGATCTATCTTTAAAATATGATATCCTTTATGAAATTTCAAATCTAAGCAACAAGACTCTTAAGAACTAGATCTAACAATGTATAATCAATTTTTAGAAGTAGATATGATCATAAGAGGACGAACAAGTAACTGGAATATTGATTTTAATAAAATGGAGGAAGAGAAGGGGGAAGGCCTGTTGTTGGATAGATCTGCAAGGAAAACTTGTTAGTGGAATACAGAGGGGCAATGCCTTCAAAAAATGTCAGATGTACAGTGGATTCAAACTAGATCCACAACTCGTCCAATCCTTGCCACCTGAAAGCTAAACACACAACCTTGCACAAAACCTTATGAAATCTTGATATATATATATGAAAAAGAGACAAGAATTACATGCAAATAAGATTATTATACATGTATAATCTAGATCTTAAAACACATATGCTATGAGATACAAAAAAATAAGTAATCTTACTTGCCCAAATACACTCCTATTAATTTATCTGAATCATTCAAGCCAGACAAGGTTCAGATGCATAAATTGAGAGAAAAACCGGCAACATCAATAGCCGCAAGACAATGATTATTCCACACACATTAGAGCATTATACCATTTAGCCTCCAAAGCTTCTTTATTCCAACAATAAAAATATTACAACAGTATTACAATAGCAAGACTATTCTCTCCAACTCGAACTAGATTCAAGAAAGGAATGACAACTTCAATTTATAGCCAGACTGGCGAAGAGGGGCGCATGTCTGACTGACATTAGAGGATATTTGGGGTCTAAAATGGGCTTTATAAGAAAACGTGCCAAAATAAGTTTTTGTGAGTTGGAATTCAAGAACCAATAGAATGTCAATAAAATAAGTCAACCATAATGATTGAATTGACATATTTGTCATTAAAAAAAACTACTTTTTTGTTTGTATTTTTGACATATCTCATTGTGTTTTCACTATAATTTCGATCAGGAGAGCTCATTGGATGCGGAATTTGATCAAACGAGTATCCACACTGCATACTTTTTACGGACCTCGCTACCCCCAAAAAAAGAAATAGCTGAAAAAACGTGATGATGACATCATCATCACGTTTTTTCAGCTATTTCTTGTTTTTGGGGTAGCGGGGTCCGTCAAAAGTATGCAGTGTGGGTACTCGTTGGATGCAGAATCAAATTCCGCATCCAACGAGCTCTCCCAATCGAAATTTGAGTAAAAACACAGGGAGATATATCGAAAATACGAACACAAAAAGTAGTTTTTTTCTTTCTTCCTCCAAAATTAATCAATATTATTTTATTATTTTAACTATTATTTTATTATTTTAACTATTATTTTATTATTTTCCTTAGGAGGCTCATTTTAGACCCCAAAATTCCTCTAATGAGGAGAGACTGCAGTTGATGGAGAGTTAAGCTGATCTTGATCTGATGATGAACTAATTCTAACTGGATTGGAACTACAAATTGGAGTGACACCTCACTCAGTGAACTAACCCACCCATCAAACAACTGTCAAATTGATCCACACATGTGAAGGAGAGAGAAAGAGGGCACATGCCTCATACCTGTGTGAGCCAGTTAAGCTCCTCTTCAGCCTTGATCAATGCCTTCAGTCAAGGAATGATATCTCCCAGTCAATCCCCAGTCAATCCGAAGCCGATGAGACTAATTTCAATCAAATTGGAGCAAATCCCACTAATTTAGGAACTTGGATTTGCTCCATTATTTAATTAATTTTTAATTAAATTAATTAATATTTGATTTTTTTTGGATTGTCTTACATGAGTGATGGAAAAATTACTCAAAACTTAGGAAAAGTGGGTTTATGGGTTTACCGGGTGCTCCGAGTTAGAAAATGAGCACCCCCATGACTGAAACTGACTTTAAACCCCACTTTTATTACAAGACCAATTTTTCCATTTAGACTATTAAAAACAACCTAAATTTTGTGGAAAACTTAAAATTAAAAAAAAAACAAAAAAAAACAAAACCTAGGGGGACTTAACACATGTTCATATGACTCGACCATAATGCCTAGCATGTTTATACATTGACACACGGACTCTAATAACCTCAATAGGCCTAAATTTCAAGCCAACCACCCCAACTTTGGAGGTATTGAGTGAAAAACTTGGAAATTATCAGTCGTTTATTCAACAACCAATAATAACCAAGGGAAAAAACACTCTGGGCTGATCGCATTGACAAATGAGTCCAGGAGACAGAGTCTTATACAAACACTACCATGCTAGAACATTTTATTACAACTCCCCCAAGGGGGTATGAACATGTGGTAGATAAAAAATACACTTCCCAGAAGCAAGTATGAAGGTCTTCTGAAGTCCGAAGAAATCATCTTTGTCCTGTTCACCAGGCTCACTTGATAACACCTACTAAGTACAACTTAGGTGGTAACAGGCTCTAATGGTGAATTGTCAACAGTTCCCAGAGAATCAAGAAAATCTGATAACGTGCATGGACCATCGATGCATGGTGTGAGACCTATTGAATCTAATTGAGTTACAAGAAGGGATCTTGATGGAGCAGTTGCTGTAAGTTCTATTAGAAGAGACCATGGGAAAGCTACAGAAAATTATTTACTGAAAGAGGCCAAGGATCTAAAACACTCTACATACAGATTAAAGGTCTACTTGACGTTCATTATCCTTATTGCTCCATCTATACATAGCCTAAAATTCTTCTCGTGACTTGATGCAATCCAATGTTTAAAATGCTAATTGCCTTATAAGTCTAACATAGTTGCAATAGATGTTGCCGACTATGGGAGGCAGTGACCTTGAAATCATTGGTTGTTACTTTCAAGTGGCTTTAAAATTTCTTCATGGTGCTTCATTATTGGAGCCTTGCAATTATGACAATGCAAAGCATGGAGAAACAACTCAGCCTATGAATGTGTATACAGATACTTCCAGGCTCTGTGAGTAAGTATCATAAGCTCTTAGAGTTTGAGTTGAAAGTTTTATCCATTTTTCTCATTATTCAATCTGGATGTGAGCACACTGTATTAGCTTTACTTTTGGAAATTTCTCAAGTAATTTTGAAATATAGTGATGCTGATTCAAATATTGATAGGTTAGTTTCTCTATTACCTTTACAGATTTTGTGCCTTAACATATGAGAGAAACAAAGAAATGGCAGTTGTTGCCTTGGGATATAAATGCATGGGGGTAGTGCACGTGAGGGTTGTGTTGTCTAAAAATTCTTGTTTAGACATCAACATTCGAGTTTGAGAGAAGAATAAACAAGCCTGAGAGATATGATAGAAATGTTGTTCAAAATACTTTGAAGGCCATCAAGAATATTGAGGAAGTTCGTGTTAGCAAGGAGGCTAAATTATGGGAGAACAGATTTGTCTCATTCTCTTCAACTTTCCTTGTAAAAGAGTCAAGGGATAATAACTGAAAATTAGCTAATTGATTATCTTCTAATTGTTGTTGCTTATAGAACCTGTGTGTCCAAATACAGTAGAACCACCATACAACATTTGTTTGTTCTCAAATCTTACCTTCATCGTGGTGATTTTTTCTTCTTATTTTTATTACTTTGCCCATGGTGCACTTCTGGAGTGCCCTTGGTTCTGATAATTATTTGTATCAGTCTAGTTGTCGCTATATCTAAGGCATGTTGGCCAGAGATAAACTTACAAACATGAATGAATGTTTCACACTGATTTTCATATAAAATGTGTCAACTATAATGTTGGGTATGCTTTTATTATTTCATTCAACTCTTTTTGAAATATGTGTTGAATTTATTTTGCTTGCTTATTTTGGTAGCCTTCATACTTCTATAAAAATATGTTTCATTTTCTAGAATTGGCTGATATGGTAGCTTATGCTTTGCAACACTCAATCTGAAATATTTCACTTTCATGTAATTTTATATTGTCACTGATAGATTGTTTTATGAATGGCAAGGTTTGCTTACCTTATTTGACTTTTACTTTGCTTGATTTCATATAATGATATTTTTCTCATATATTCAGGCACGCCAAGAGATATTTTGTAAATTGGTTGACTTAATTGATATCACATCCATCACATAGGTATTTCGTTCTCTTTGGTAACATGAATGGATATGCCAGATATAGGGAAATTTGTACATAGCTCTCAGGAATTAGTTTATCATAAATACTAGTTACTGGTAAGTTGTAATAGTAATAATTATGTAGTTTGTAGATTGCTATCTATCATAAATTTGTTTGAATATCATAATTGTCAAGCAATAACAACTTCTTAAAGGGTGCTAGCTCAATGGTAGAGCGTCCGCATAATTATAGGCAGGAGGTTGGTGGTTCGATGCTTCCATGCCCTATAATACATTTGTGATTACAAAAATGACTAAATTTGCATATATACAACTATTAGTAGCTAATTTCCCATATCTTAGTCATATTTAGCTTAGTCGTTAACATGTAATCATCTAGTAGTTTATTTAGTCGTATATTTGGTCATTAATTGTTGCAATTAGTGACTAAATCAATGACTAAATCTTTGACTAAATCTATGACTAAATCAATGACTAATAAGTCAAGCAATTAATGACTAAGTGAAATATGACTAGTTATAAGATAGTGGAAATTAGCTACTATTAGTCGCCGACTCAAAAATAGTTGTTTATAGCTTGATTTTAGTCAGTTTTTTAGTCATTAATTTCTCATTTTGTACTAGTGGTTGTTAAATTGGGTTGTGACCTTTGTTGAGTCTGCTAGACTGAACCACGACTATTCCTTGGGATGCCTTGAATCGATCTGTGGTGTACTAATTGTTCTAAGGTCTTTTTTGTGAGTGTCTTATTGTTGGTGCCTACCATGACCTTTGAGGTTGATAGTATTGAGTTGCGACCTTGTGGGATACCTTGTACTAAGTCGTGACCTTGTGGGTTGCCTTAGATTTAGTCATGGCCTATGATAGGACACAACCATGACCTCTATGGGTTGTTTGGACAAAACCATGACGTCTGTGGGTTGTCTAGAGAGAGCTGTGACCTTTATGAGCTATTTGGACTAAGCTCTGACCTTTTTTGGGTTGCTAAGTTGGGTTGTGACTTTTGTTGATCCTGCTAGAATGAACCATGACTGTTCCTTGGGCTTCCTTAACTCGATCTATGGTCTGTTGACTGTTTTGAGGTCTTTTATGTGAGTGTGTTGTTGTTGTTGGTTCCTACCATGATCTTTACTAGGGATGATGTGGTTCTTGTTTAGCCTGTTGTAGCATGTCGAGCCTCTTTAGACTTTAGAGAAGTTTTTTGTGCTCCTTTTCAGCCTCATTGAGGCTGCTGCTATGTATGGAAGTGCGTCGCAGTCTAGTGGATGTGCTAGAGTGTGGGTCTAAACTACATTGTTTTCTTCTTTTTGTCCATTTATAATTTTATTGCATGTGCTTGACTAATTCTGTTGTGCAACTTTGGGACTCTACATCCAATATACAAGTAGAGTAAATTACTACTTTCATGTTTTCAATTTCTTTTTGTTTTGTTTAAACAATGGCACTCCAAGTGGGCATTTTGGACAAAGTTGAACAGTTGTGGGATATTTGCTAGTTCCCTTTCGAGGTATAAATGATAGTGGGATTGGAATAGTCTATATTTAACTTTTATTTTATTTTATTTATATATCAATATGAACATGGTTTCTTTCCTTGATTGCAAGTTAGTGGTTTTTCAAGTCACCTCCGAATAAAATGATCACATAAGTACTCATACTTCTTATCAACAATCAAAATCGAAGGTATTGTTTCTAATATTTCATCTCATTTCATTTCTATTTATCTAGTGGCTAAGAGTATTTAGAGTTAACGTCCATTCTTCTTGTTGTGAAATGTGAAATCTACTAGTTCAAGTTTTGGTTCGTTGAAGTTAAGATGGACATCCAAATCTGATTGAAACTATCTGAAGGTTGTGTAAGATGTTCATGGAACCTGAGAAAAACACACACTTGTCTTCATTTTATAGGGGATGGTGGGTTATCCCACATCGGGGGAAGATGAGTTTGGGACACCATTTTCTCATCCTTTTCTTCTATATAAACTAAAATTATCCTTTTCATGGCATCATCCACTGTTATCTTCAAGTTACTTATGAATTTTCAGTCAAATTCAGATATCTTGGCATGAATCTAGATGAATCGGTAGATGCTTTAACAATGGATGCATGCTTGTCATTCCTATAGATCCATATTGGCTTAATTGCAATCAACACCTTAGCTGGTGTTAAAGAAGGACCTGTATGAGCATAACCTATAAATTTTTGGGATTTTTTCATTTTGCATCATTCAAGCATACAAAATAATGATTACCAAGTTACTATAGATACATAATGACTTACCTTGTACTATTCCTTCAAGTCCTTCAAGTGCATTTATTAAGTCCAAAAATATTTTTTGCACTTAATAAATGAAGTTGAAGTACTTGAAGGACTAGTACAAGGTAAGCTATTATGGATCTATAGTAACTCAATAATCATTATTTTCTATGCTTGAATTATGCAAAATTTGTTTGAATATCAACATTGTCAGCAATAACAACTTCTTAAAGGGTGATAGCTCAATGGTAGAGCACCTGCCTAATTATAGGCATGGGGTTGGTGGTTCGATTCCTATGTGCCCTATCATAAATTTGTGACTAAGAAAACAACTAAATTCACATATATACGACTATTAGTAGCTAATTTCCAGTATCTTATAGTGTGACTAACGTTTAGAGGTATTTATCTTAGTCATTAATATGTTATCATCTAGTAGTTTATTTAGTCGTATATTTGGTCATTAATTGTGACAATCAATGACTAAATCAATGAGTAACTCAATGACTACATCAATGACTAATAAATCAACCAATTAATGACTAAGTTAGTCAAGTTATAAGATAGTGGAAATTAGCTACTATTAGTCACCGACTCAAAAATAGTCATTTATATATTAATTTTAGTCACTTTTTTAATATTTAATTCCTCATTTTGTACTACTGGTTATGAAGTTTTTTCTCTTTGAAAAAACCCTGTTTTGAGAGGGTGACGCCCTTTTCTCTCTAACAAGGTGCGTCACCCCCCATTGACACACTTTGCATCACTATAGGGTGCATGACTAATGCACTTGCTTCTGTATAGGGTGCGTCGATGCCTGTACAGAGGGAAAAAAAAGATAAGTTTCAAAAAGTCTCTCAAAGGAGACCCTTGTGGAGGTTTATCCCTTTCATTTAGGGCGGATCTCACTCGCCTCCTAGCTTAGTAGGATCCCACCTCATCCCTCGCCCTTAATCCTCTCCTCTCTTCCTCATCTCTTTTGGCCTATAAATGAGAGCTCACCCTCATGGGATAGGGAGCTAGAATGAGTGATAGCAGCCAAATGTTGGAGAAATTAGGCCAAAGATGTGATCTTTGATAGTTTGTATATTGAGGCAAGGCTATGTTTTTAATTCTTTCCTCTTTGATATTAATACATTAATGTTTTCCTTTCCCATAAATGATGTGTAACATGGATAATTTTAGGGGCGAAATTTAGCCCATGGGCTATTTTTCCATGTTTTTTTAAAAAAAAGATTCGCCATTTTGCTTCTTTTTTTTTTGAAGCCCTGTTTCACCCAATTTTGATGGGGTAAAAAAATTTCACCCTAAAAATTGCCAAATTATTTTATAAACGATATAAAATCCTCAGAAATTAAAATATTTTTTGAAAAATATCACGAAATATTTTATAGTTTTCATTTTAAGAATTGGTAAGATTCACCAACATTTATACACTTTTAAATAAGTATTGTTCCTTAAAATTATCCCTGATGTGTAATCTCATTTGTAGCATTTCTCCTTGGTCAATTGCTTAGATCTATCATATTATCTTGTGTTTCCACTCGTTTCTTCTTTACTTTGAATATTTTGCAGGTTATCTCTTCATCAACAAGATTACAAAAGCTTCAAGCAAATGAGGACAACCTTCGGAAAGAGGTATAATTCTTTACATTCAAGTGATTTGATATATCTAGGGAAAAGTTTTCATTACTGTTATGTTTTGTTATAGATCTAAACCATTTAGACTAGACAGCTTTGTCTTTGTCTGCATTGATAAAGTGTTTTGAAACAATATTTTATTAAATAATAATGTTAAAAAGTATATTTGATTTTCCATATAGGCATTACATATCATTATTTACATTATACACATGATAAACTCTAGGGGTCTCAAGCAGGGACATTACATTAAATGTTGATGATTAAGTTTGAAAATTTTGCCAAAATGAGTTTCAAAATTATGTCGAGATCCAAAATCATCTCGAAATGAGTTTTTAAATGTTGTTGGTTGAGTTCGAAAATCTTGTCGAAATGAGTTTTTAAATCTTGCCAAACTAATTTGAAAATATTGTTGAAATGAGTTTCAAAATTGAGCTAATTAAGTTTGAAAATCTTGTCAAAATGAGTTTTTAAATGTTTTTTATCGAGTTTGAAAACCTTGTTGAAATGAGTTCAAAAGCACGCTGAGTTTCAAAAATGGACTGAGTTTCAAAATTGGATTAATTTGAGTTTTGAAATTGGTCCAAGTTTTAAAACTGGATGGGTTTTAAAATCATCTCGACCTTCGAAATTGAGCCAATTTGAGTTCCAAAATGAATGAAAAATATGGGTTTTTGGTGTTTGTAAAATTCTCATAAGTTTTGACCCCGAACTCCATTTTGGACATACAATATAGCATTGGAAATATACACTAAGATCTCTAACCTTTTTGTTATATATGTTTTTCATGATTTTTTACTATTTATCCTAAAGGTATTTTTTAAAACTTCCTTTTTTCGCATTTTGAGAAAACCTTTTGGCAATGTAAAATGAAGACCAAAGTTCTAGACCACAACAATATCTGATGATATTTGGATTTCCAATAAAATTATGATTTTACTTTACCTTGCAAGTTTAATTCTTGAGAAGTAAATAATAAACGAATTTCAATTTTTCATGTATGAAACCTAACTAAAGTTAGTGGCTAACTTGGTTTGTATCACTAAGGGGCCTTTGTTTAGTAAGGTATGATAATTCCATCATAACATTATGGTGAGTAAATCTTCATTATTATCTAAACTATTATGATTATTATCATGGTTTCAAAGTTTAAATGAAATATAACTAATGGGAATATAATATGCAAAAGATAGTAGAGGATGAGAAGATAGAAGAGGAGAACGAGAGATCAGACTTGAAATGATATCAAACATGAAATTATCAAAGTAACTTCAAAGTGTGTTGAATAACTTACTCTTTAAATGATATCAAACATCAAATTATCAAAGTAACTTCAAATTATGACAATCAATGAGTAACTCAATGACTACATCAATGACTACATCAATGACTAATAAATCAACCAATTAATAACTAAGTTAGTCAAGCTATAAGATAGTGGAAATTAGCTACTATTAGTCACCGACTCAAAAATAGTCGTTTATATATTAATTTTAGTCACTTTTTTAGTATTTAATTCCTCATTTTGTACTAGTGGTTATGAAGTTTTTTCTCTTTGAAAAAACCCTGTTTTGAGAGGGTGACGCCCTTTTCTCTCTAACAAGGTGCGTCACCCGCCATTGACACACTTTGCATCACTATAGGGTGTGTGACTGATGCACTTGCTTTTGTATAGGGTGCATCAGTGCCTGTATAGAGGAAAAAAAGATAAGTTTCAAAAAGTCTCTCAAAGGAGACCCTCATGGAGGTTTATCCCTTCCATTTAGGGTGGATCTCACTTGCCTCGTAGCTTAGTAGGATCCCACCTCATCCCTCTCCCTTAATCCTCTCCTCTCTTCCTCATCTCTTTTGGCCTATAAATGAGAGCTCACCCTCATGGGATAGGGAGCTAGAATGAGTGATAGCAGCCAAATGTTGGAGAAATTAGGCCAAAGATGTGATCTTTGATAGTTTGTATATTGAGGCAAGGCTATGTTTTTAATTCTTTCCTCTTTGATATTAATACATTAATGTTTTCCTTTCCCATAAATGATGTGTAACATGGATTATTTTAGGGGCGAAATTTAGCCCATGGGCTATTTTTCCATGTTTTTTTAAAAAAGAGATTCGCCATTTTGTTTTTTTTGAAGCCCTGTTTCACCCAATTTTGATGGGGTGACAAATTTTCATCCTAAAAATCGTCAAATTATTTTATAAACGATATAAAATCCTCAGAAATTAAAATATTTTTTGAAAAATATCACGAAACATTTTATAGTTTTCGTTTTAAGAATTGGTAAGATTCGCCAACATTTATACACTTTTAAATAAGTATTGTTCCTTAAAATTATCCCTGATGTGTAATCTCATTTGTAGCATTTCTCCTTGGTCAATTGCTTAGATCTATCATATTATCTTGTGTTTCCACTCGTTTCTTTTTTCCTTTGAAAATTTTGCAGGTTATCTCTTCATCGACAATATTACAAAAGCTTCAAGCCAATGAGGACAACCTTCGGAAAGAGGTATAGATTCTTTACATTCAAGTGATTTGATAAATCTAGGGAAAAGTTTTCATTACTGTTATGTTTTGTTATAGATCTAAACCATTTAGACTAGAGAGCTTTGTCTTTGTCTACATTGATAAAGTGTTTTGAAACAATATTTTGTTAAATAATAATGTTAAAAAGTATATTTGATTTTCCATATAGGCATTACATATCATTATTTACATTATACACATGATAAACTCTAGGGGTGTCAAGCAGGGACATTACATTAAATGTTGATGATTAAGTTTGAAATTTTTGCCGAAATGAGTTTCAAAATTATGTCGAGATCCAAAATCATCTCGAAATGAGTTTTTAAATGTTGTTGATTGAGTTCGAAAATCTTGTCGAAATGAGTTTTAAATCTTGCCAATCTAATTTGAAAATCTTGTTGAAATGAGTTTCAAAATTGAGCTAATTAAGTTTGAAAATCTTGTCAAAATGAGTTTTTAAATGTTTTTTATCGAGTTTGAAAACCTTGTTGAAATGAGTTCAAAAGCATGCTGAGTTTCAAAAATGGACTGAGTTTCAAATTTGGATTAATTTGAATTTTGAAATTGGTCCAAGTTTTAAAAATGGGACGGGTTTTAAAATCATCTCGAGCTTCGAAATTGAGCCAATTTGAGTTCCAAAATGAATGAAAAATATGGGTTTTTGGTGTTTGTAAAATTCTCATAAGTTTTGACCCCGAACTCCATTTTGGACATACAATATAGCATTGGAAATATACACTAAGATCTCTAACCTTTTTGTTATATATGTTTTTCATGATTTTTCACTATTTATCCTTAAGGTATTTTTTAAAACTTCCATTTTTCGCTTTTTGAGAATACCTTTTGGCAATGTAAAATGAAGACCAAAGTTCTAGACCACAACAATATCTTATAATCTTTGGATTTCCAATAAAATTATGATTTTACTTTACCTTGCAAGTTTAATTCTTGAGAAGTAAATAATTAACGAATTTCAATTTTTCATGTATGAAACCTAACTAAAGTTAGTGGCTAACTTTGTTTGTGTCACTCAGGGGCCTTTCTTTAGTAAGGTATGATAATTCCATCATAACATTATGGTGAGTAACTCTTCATTATTCATCTAAACTCCTATGATTATTATCATGGTTTCAAAGTTTAAATGGAATATAACTAATGGGAATATAATATGCAAAAGATAGTGGAAGATGAGAAGATTGAAGAGGAGAACGAGAGATCAGACTTGAAATGATATCAAACATGAACTTCTCAAAGTAACTTCAAATTGTGTTGAATAACTTACTCTTTAAATGATATCAAACATCAAATTATCAAAGTAACTTCAAATTGCGATGAATAACTTACTCGTGACATCAAAATTAGAATCAAGAATGTGGAACCTACACACCTAAAAAAATAAACACTTCTTATATTTTAAAATCTCATTTATATGTTTTTTATTTTCTATGATCTCAATAATTTGTGCAAAATGCTTTATAATATTCCTAATTATTTGAAATAGATCATCAAAAAGGTAAAATGGTTTCTTGGCTAACACCTTAAGTTTCCACATGGCAAGAGAAATAGTCATGAAGAAGAAAAATATTATAAATGTAATGACGGAAAAGAATAAAGAATTTTTCCCCTTTGGAAAAATAAAGACTAGGTGAACAATATTGAGATGCAATTAATATAAACCATGGAAATGATATTTTTTGTTGTAGAATTTTCTCACATCGTATTTAATTTTCCACTTTATTGTTTCAATTTTATATTTAGTTTAAGTACTATGCTAATAAGTTATCTTTATCCAGGTCTGTGTTGACTGGCAGGAAGATAAAATCAGATAGGCAGATTGGGAATAAACTAGATATGATTTTCTCTTGTGGATTCTTTGATGGTGCCTCTATCACATCAGCTGCTGGTATTGGTTTTTGTGTGTTTTTAAATAAAAATCACCATCTGGACTGCGCGCTGGGGGTAGGATATGGTTCCAACACAAAAGCTGAACTTTTGGGTCTCTGGGCCCTTTTGTTCACATCCCAAATGATGGGTGTCCCGCTGTCCCACATATATGGTGACTCACAGGTCATCATTAATTGGGCAAAGGGACTTTCTGCTCTCACCCCACCAGAACTTCATCACTGGTGCAGGGAAACACAACAGCTACTATCTAGCTATCCGGGTCTCTCTCTCAGTCACATCTATCGTGAACACAACCAGATTGCAGACAGTCTTTCAAAAACAGCACTCTCACTTGCCCCGAGTATTGGCTGTTATTCAGAATTTTATGATGACCTTTTGGTCACTAGTGACACCTTTCAACTCTTTTGAGTCTTGGAATTGAAGAGTTTTATACTCTCTTGGATATATGCTTGATGAATTATGAGTGGATGCTTCTGGACTGCAGCTCTGAATCCTCTTGGTTCACGATAGATTTGGATGATTGTATGAGATCACTTATATGATGAGACTGATATCTGATGGGACACGTTACTTTTGTTTGCCATTCCCCCTGGCCGCAACTGGAGGTGTTCCTTTTTTTGACTGGTTTATTATGTTATTGTAACTCTTTCTGGGTGAGTGTTAACACTGCCCTTTGATTCTTAATAAAGAATATCAAGGACAGGCTTTTTTCTTCCTGAAAAAAAAGTTATCTTCATCCTCTTAACTCTATTTTACAATACTTTGTCATAGCTTAAACATTTTACATGTAAATTTTCATATTAATTTAGTTACATTTCATTCATTCTATTAAAAAAGAAAATTAAAACTGCAAATCAAGCTGCAACTAATCTAACCCTAAAATTAATACGTGCCATTAGAAACCGTAGTACTCAAAACTCCCTTTCAATATCACGGTCACTTTACATGAACACTTATCCACCATATGACTCACGTAACCACCATATGACTTATCCACCATAATAAATTACTTACGAGACACTCCTATTTGTTAGGCGTGAAGGCATGTGGACTATCACTCATTTAAACCTAATTAAAATAAATGAGAAATTACATATCATACACTCGTGTTATTTGTTAGACGCGATGGCATGTGCATTAGCATGATTAAAGTGACCCTTCTTTATTACAAAATTGAAAGCAAATATATAGAATCTGTTTTTAAAAAATGTTCATCCACGGCTAAAAGTTCATCATTATTACATTAAATATCCTTATTGTGTTTACTAAGTTCGCCTTGCTACGCTTTATATGCTTATTCCTGCTCTTTACTTTTGAAGAATAACCTCCCTAACACCATAATTGCAAGCATGAAATGAAAGTTATGCTTGGAAAAAGAGAAATTATCCCAATCGTTATTCTTGAAGCAACCTATAAAATAAATAAAAAAGGAAAGTGATGGAGTCTCTTCTTTTATTTTATTTTTGGTTGTGAAAAGGAGAATTATCGCATTGCTTATTCTTGAAGCAACGTATAAAATGAAAAAGAAAAGAGATCTCTCTCTTTTATTTTTGGTCATGAATACATAAATGTAGAGAGATGGAATTATATACTTACCCTTACCATGCACTCAAAACCTCACCTTCTCAATATTATTCCAAACGTACAGGTTTTTTTTGCTCATTATTTGTTTAAATCTTAAGAAATACAATGGAAGTTGGCAATGACGTTGACATCTAGATGAGGCACTATCATAAATTTGCAAATTGGTAATGATGTTAACGTTTAGATGATGTCACATCCGAAATTAAAGAAAAAATATGAGATATGAAAGAATTAAGGTTAAAAGAAAATCAAGATACTACAAGGGGTCATTAATCTTAATCTAGAAGATAAAAATTATATCTTTATTTTAACTACCAAAGAAGAAGTTTAATATATCTAAGATAAGAACGAATTCTCATGAGCTTCATAGTGAAATAGGGCATTAGACAATTCCTAAAACACAGTGGTGGAAAGAATTTCACATCTCTGTGATACTATGAGCATTGAGGATGAAAGTAACTTTCTCATAGAGTGCCTTGTGTACACCCATATTTGATCGCAGTTTCATAATCTTTTCTTCAGTACAACCCTCCCTAACCTTCTAACATGTCAACATTACCATGACCTCAAAATGCATCTGTCTAAACTTTTTGAGAATCGGAATAAAATTTTACAACAATCCAAATAACTCCTTACAACATTCCAGGTTGTTCCTTCTCAAGGTTTGATAGACCAAAAGTGGTCTTAGTGGAGGTTAACCACCATCATCATCAGTATGATTCGAGTATGAAGATGGATATAAATATGATT
This sequence comes from Pseudotsuga menziesii, assembly GCA_001517045.1. Lineage (NCBI taxonomy): Eukaryota > Viridiplantae > Streptophyta > Pinopsida > Pinales > Pinaceae > Pseudotsuga > Pseudotsuga menziesii. The sequence goes on along the minus strand of LPNX010499278.1, from coordinate 159,759 downwards.
AAGTACAAAACAAATATGTAACCAAAACATTTTAATATGATAAAACATTAGAGTAGATATTTAGTAGATGAAAAATATTTTTTTTATAAAATTTAAAAACATATATAAATCTTACATAAATTTGACTTAGTTAAAGAGTCAAATGTATGTCTACAATTCATGGTTTTCGAGCCCATGGTACTTGTGTATCCCATGATATTGCATGTGAAAAAGAATACTTAAAGTCTTGAGAAACTACATTGCACCTAAAGAGGCTCATGTTGGCATGAGTGTGGCCAGTGATGGCTAGATTGGCCATGCCCTCACTAGATTGCTTAGGGAGAATGATGGCCTGGTGCGAGATATGTTACCCAATTATGAAACATTAGTTGCAATGGAACCTGGAAAAACATAAATCTGATCAATACAAATATATATTAGAAGTATCTGCACAACTTTATAGAACACGGTCTAAAAAATGAAATGCAGGCAAACGTTACCTTCAAGAATACATAACTTTTATTTATGAAAAATTGCTATGACTCCAATAAAATTCATGTTATCCTAAGATTGGTATGTTCATTTTTTCTAAAACATAATGTATATGCTCGTGTTAGACCCCAAATTTAGTATGTAAACACTAATATTTTTTAGGAAAAAAATGCAGAATTGTAGTTAACATGTGGTTCTTGTGCAACACATTTTTTCTATAATTTTTATTGTAATTTTTCTATATTTTTTAAATTAATAAAGTCAATGAAGCCCCAAAATTAGAAGGTTGAGCATTAGGCTTCGTTATGAGGGTATTAACACAATCAATGGCTTTTTTTATTAGTGTGTAGGTCTTCGTCTGCACTTGTGTGGGTTCTTTTTTGTTTTCAAAATAGGTCAACCAATCAAAAGTTACAAAGAAAATACGAATGCTATGTTTTTTACAAATTTGAGATATGACCAAATAAAAATATATAAAACAATATAAAGCAATATTGTTCTCCCAAAACACACACACACGCACATATAATTTACACATAAATCTCTATATGTCTATGCAATTTCGTTAACACCAAACCGTTCTAGCATATGTAGGTTCGAGGTTAAAAACCAAAGAAATGAAAAATTAGATTTGTTTTGCTAGTTGTAGGCCTAAATCATAGATTTGGAAATCTGAACCTGTAGACAAATAAGACAACTCATCCACAACATGAGTGGAAATAGTGATTCGCACCAATTTATTTTTCAAATTAAAAATGTGTGTGTGTTAATAACACATGCATGTTGTTATATAGAAAATAACAAATGCACGTTGTTTTTTCCACCTAATTTCTTCTTCTTCTTCTTCCTCTCTCTCTCTCTCTCTCTCTCTCTCTCTCTCTCTCTCTCTCTCTCTCATTTTCCCTAGCCTGAAACACTTAGTACTAGAACAAAGCAGTCACAACATAAAATAAATTCCCCTAAGATGATATAAACTTCCTGAATAAAATACTCTTTTACCTCTCACATACTAAAGGCTGGTCTTTAGAGTGTTTGATCTCCGAAGATGTCCTGGAATAAATACAACAAATAACACACACTAGATCAGAGTAACAAGATAGTCTACAATCTTATGTTAATGACCAAGGAATTCAACAATAAAAATAGTGATTCAAACATAATGGTGTTTATGGGAAAGAAACCTTTATTTGCATTAATAAAATGGAGAGGGAGAGCATACAACCTAAGCCTTGGTGTTGAGAAACCCTTGTCAAACGAATATTGCCTCAAATCCTCAAGCTTTCCTACCAATTGCTCACTAGCCTTGGCTAAATTTGGTCAGAGTTTAGATTCAATAACATAATCTTCCTCCCTTTAACCATGGGGGGTGAGCCAGTATTTAAAGCCATGGGAGGATAGAATAGGTTGACGATCTCATCAGTGAGGTGGAGGGAGGATCCTACAATGATGTATATTGATCTACAGGTGGTTTTGAACCTTAGGGATGAGGCTCCACGAAGTCAAGCTTCGAGAAGCCTCTTGAAGCTTCTCTTTTTACCTTTAAAACTCGAGCATCGCTCTTTGTCTAAGGAGACATAACGTTACTAGGGGAGCACTGCTCATTGCATAAAAAAAAATGGCGGTGGCACCACTTACTACTCAAATAAAAAGAGCGTTACAATAGGTACCACACCTTGACCATAAGGAAAGTGCGGTGGTGGACAAAAGTGTAAATCATTAATCCTTTTCCATTTTTAACTTCAAAACTTGAGGATTTAGGGAAAAATGACATTTTGATCTCATTACATGATGTTGACAAGAAATGTGTGTAACAAAATGCCCCCCAAAGCATCAAGCTAAAAGGATAGGATATGTGAAGGCTTTTTAGGAACAAGTTATCACTTCGAGGAAAGAGTCCACTGATCAGAGATCTAAAACAACCAAGCTCATTCTGCAATACATTTACACTTTAATTTATGTTCATACAACTCACAACATGGCTGCTAAACAATACACTGCAGATACATGTGAGATATAAATAGTCATGGCTACTAGAATACATTGTAGATCCATGCGAAGAAGACTCAAACTTCGACATAGCTACCATACATACAATGTAGATCTATGTCATACAGATGCAAATTTGAGCACATCCATGGCCATAAAAATGTGGATCCATGCTATGACTCATACAAATACTCCATTGCAAACCAGGGAAAGAAAAGATGACTTAAACATACACCTAGGGTCTTCGTCTCTCTTCAACAAAGTATGATGAATACAAGTCTTGAAGTCGAACATGGTATACACCACTTGATTACCAGTGAATAATAAAAACCGTTAACAAGTGTGAGGGGTATCACCATTGATGTCGATGATTCCCAAGGTACTCCAGTACAGTCCTTTAAATGTGAATAGATGATTTGATGTCAAACACTCAGTTGAATCTTTCGATCAAAGGTCAATGATGTGAACCTATTGTCGAAAGTGAGGAAATATGTCATTGATGTATATATATCTCAAGGTACTGCTTTTTGTTTCTAAGACTAATTCCATGAAGATGAGTTGAAGTCGACAGGAATAGTCTTGTCGAAGGAGGCCCATGATGAATCCCACATCAACGGCACGAAACCTGGAATAAAGTTCTAGAATTTGAGTATGAAGTAACCATAGGACTGACTCAAAGGTATTTTTGACTACATATGAAAACTCTAAACACAATTTTCCTTTGAACATAGGGCAGCACGATTGAAGACTTGGAAACATTGATTCGAGGAGACATATACCAGATCATAATGCGATGATGGACAATGCATTCTTTGAAAGACTTAAAGGAGTGACATGACTCATGAAAGTGGATCGACTCTGAAGAAAGTTGAATACCCAACTGACTGAATGAAATGCAGACAAGTGCCATGTTCAAAGGTGACTAAAAAATTCCATTTTTTAGAACAATAATCCAACCCCTTAGTACCTTAGTCTAACTCTTTAATCAAGTTTATTGCATTTTATGCATTATTACACTATGGTTTGGACATAGGGTGCTTAGTTGGACCAATAACACCCACATGAGCACTCCCACTCAGTAAACCATCCACATGTGTGCCCTCATCATTGTGGGTGCGCTCCCATTCATTGAATGTGGACAATTTGGTTTACTAGGAGTGCTGGAGGTGGATTTGTCCAATTTTGAATTGATTTGGTGCATTTAATGCCACCTAGAGCCTCTCACCCACCTATTTTTTCACACCCATGAATGCCAAGGTGTAATGATTTCCCCATGTCACCTCATCCATGTCCACACAACATTCGTGGACATTTGGGCTGATTTGGAGCGTGTTTGGCCCACCTAGGGGGGATTGAGGCCAATTTGGCCAATTTCACTTATACAGTCACTTTGGGATTCCTAATCCTCACAAAAAAATTATGATGTAATATAAACATGTTACTAACATGTTTTTATGTTAGACAGTCAAAATATAACCTATTTTTGTTCACATTGCATGTGTAAATTGCTTCTCTTTTAATGGTTTTTTGCTGGATTTGCATCAAATTCGATTAGTGAGTTTTTCTAAGGCTCCTAGATATTTTTTTAGATCGAAATTCTCAAATGGTATCATAGATGAGTGGATTTTAGTGAGTTGCAGATCAATCTAGAGAGTTTTGAGCTGCATTTTTAGAGAAATTCCAGATAAAATTGAGTGGTTTTTGCAGGACATTCAGAAATTTCATCACCATTGGTGCAGGCAAAAATGGAAGATAGCCACGTCTTGCTAACACCTTTCAACTTCTTTGATTCGAAGGAAAATATGTTTATTCAATTGAGATCCAAGGGTCTCTACAGAGTTACCATGGGCACAAAGGTGGAGCCAAACTCCGCTGTAGAGAAAGCCAAGTACTTCAATAGATTGGATGAAGCATATGGATTGTTATGCCTGAGTATCTCAAGAGATATTTTGTTCCACATAAACAGTTTAACATCCCCTAATGAAGTCTAGGTAGAACTAGAGACACTCTTTGGGAAGAATGATGAACTAAGAGGACACCATCTTGAGAACGAGCTCATCAACCTAATCCCAACACACTTTGACATTATCCAAGACTTCTTCACCAAGTTTAAGTCACTTGTGTTGGAAATAAAGCAATGTGGGAGTGAGAAGAAACTAGATCAGTTGATTCTATCTATCCTTTTGAAGTTGGGGCTATAATTCTCAGTATTTGTCAGCACATTTCATTCTGGCAAGTTAACACTTCGAAACTGGCAAATTCCAAGTCTAGCTAGCTTCATGGAGTCCCTCACTCAAGAGAAATACAAGCTAGTCCAAATGGGCACCATTAAGGATAACGATCAAGCCTTGGCTATGGGAGTTTCGAATGTATCCAAGGGAAAGTCCAAGGAAAAGAATTTGAAGCTGCCAGAGAAGAAGAAACCAGAAAAACCCAAATCCAGTGTTGGGGGTTCGAATCCTCCCAAGGAGAAGGACAAGAAAGGAAAATAGAAGACAAAATGCACCTATTGCCATAAGGGATGGCATCCATAAATCTCATGCATGAAGAAAACCATTGACCAGATGGCACAACTGATGGAGAAGAAGAACATCCCTGTCCTAGACAGCGCAAGGAAGAAAGATTGCACCTCCAGTTCATATAACAAGTAGAAATGTCATGCTTTGGTAGTAGGTACCTCTAATTACTCATCTTTCATCATTGATTCAGGGGCTTCTAGACACATGGTAGCCACAATAGAGCTCTTCTCCTCCATGCTTTTAAATGCTGACCCAACAATTCGAATGGGGGATGATTCTGAAATACAAACCAAGGGGATTGGTAGGATTGATCTAGAGCATGGTTAGTTCAGTGATGTGTTGTAAGTACTAGACCTTGCAGCAAATTTGCTGTCATTATATCAAATAACCGATATAGGAGAAGCAAAGAGAGTGACCTTCACTCCAGACTTGGTAGAGATTGCAGAAATCGAATCAAACCAAGTTGTTGCAGTTGGGTATGTAGACCACCATGAGAGGATGTCCAAGTTTTCTAATTTCCTCCCTACTTCCAATGACCAAGATCTTCTCTCACATGCCAATGATAATTCCAAGCTATGGCATGATAGGTTTGGTCACATGAACTACAGGTACCTCCAAGCACTACACAGAGATGAGATGGTGGAAGGACTTCCACAAATCAAATCATCAAATGGAGCTTGCATTGGATGTGTAGTTGGGAAACATCCAGAGCGAAGCTATGAGAAGGGGATGGTAAGGAGAGACACACAACCACTTGGGTTGGTACATTCATATCTGATTAGTCCTCTGCCCACTCCATCATATGGTGGATCAAGGTACATACTTACATTTATTGATGATTACTCCAGATTCTGCTGGGTGTACTTCCTTAAATTAAAATATGAATTTTTTGAGCAATCGAAGATTTGGAAGGCATTGGTAGAGAATCAGAGTGGGCATAAGATTAATGTCCTTGGAAGTAATAATGGGAAGGAGTATGTCAACAAAAACATGCAGCACCTTTGTGAGGGATGTGGCATCCAAATGCAACATTCAACTCCCTACACACCACAACAAAATGGTGTGGCAGAGAGGAAGAATAGATCTCTCAAGGAGATGGCCACTTGCATGATTGAAGAAAGGGATATAAGTCCCAAGCTATGGGATGAGGCCATTAATTCTTCTGCACATATACATAACAGATCCTTCCACAAATTAGTCAAAGGAAAGACTCCCTACGAATCATGGTTTGGCCATAAACTAAATGTCTCAAATTTTAGGATTTTTGGATCTAGAGCATGGGCTCTATTAAAAAATTAATCCAACCCCTTAGTACCTTAGTTTAACTCCTTAGTCAATTTTATTGCATTTTGCATTAATACACTATGGTTTTGGACTTAGCGTGCTTAGTTGGACAAATAGCTAGTCAAATTGGGAAATTTACACCTACATGAGCACTCTAGCTCAGTCAACCAGCCACATGTGTGCCCTCATCATTTCTGGTATGCTCGCATTCATTGAATGTGGAAATCTTGGTTGACTAGGAGCGCTAGAGGTGGATTTTGTCCAATTTTGGGCTGAATTGGTGCATCTAATGCCACCTAGAGACTCTAAACCACCCAAATTTCCACACCCACGCATGCCAAGGTGTAATCATTGCTCCAAATCACCTCAGCCATGTCCACACAGAAATTTGTGGTTGTTTGGGCTGATTTGGAGCGTGATTAGCCCACCTAGGGGGGATTGATGCCAATTTGGAAATTTTCACTTGTACAATCACATTGGGATCCAAAATCCTCACTAAACACACAATATGTAATATAAACCTATTACTAGCATGTTTTTATGTTAGACAATCAAAATTTAACTTGTTTTTGTTCACATTGCATGTGTAAATTGCTTCTCATTTAATGGTTTTTTGTTGGTTTTGCACCAAATTCGATTTGTGAGTTTTTTATAAGGATCCTAGATCTACCTGTAGCTCATATATATCACATGTTATCAGAGCTGAGGGTATTTTAGTGAGTTGCAGATCAATCCAATGCATTTTAAGCTGCATTTTTAGAGGAATTCCAGATAAAATTGAGTTGTTTTTGTAGGGCATTAATTTCATCACCATTAGCACAGACAGAAATGGAATCTACCCATATCTTGATAACACCTTTAAAAGTCTTCGATTGGAAGGTAGATAAGGTGATTCAATTGAGATCCAAGGGTCTTTACATAGTTACCATGTGCACAGAGGTGGAGCCAAACTCTGCTGTAGAGAAAGCCAAGTACTTCAATAGATTGGATGAAGCATAAGGATTATTATGCCTGAGTATCTCAAGAGAGCTCTTGTTCCACATTGATAGTTTAACAACACCCAATGAGGTCTGGGTAAAACTAGAGACATTATTTGGGAAAACTGATGAACTACGTGGACACTAGCTTGAGAATGAGCTCATCAGTTTGAGCCTAGTGTAGTTTGACACTATCCAAGACTTCTTCACCAAGTTTAAGTCACTTGTGTTGTAGCTAAAGCAATGTGGGATTGAGAAGAAAGAGGACCAGTTGATTTTGTCCATCCTTTTGAAGTTGGACCATAATTCTTAATCTTTGTTAGCACATTTCATGATGGAAAGCTAATTCTATCCATCCTCTTGTTGATACCCTCATCCCCTGCCCTGTCATTCTTCCAAGTAGGACCAACACAAGTCGGGGCCAATTCAATCAAATTGGTGTCTTTTATAAGCTGAGAAAAGAAGAGTGTCAAGGGATTCACTCAGGCTAATTTCCCCCAAATTTTTTGCATCATTTAAAGTAAAGTTCAAGTCACTTGCAAAAATCAAGTTAGGTAGTCAAAAAATGCCTCCATTAACAACATTGTTCCAGAACGAGGTCTTATTACTATAGGGTCCATAAAAGTTGAGAATAGAAAGTTCAAAGGAAGAACCATGAAACTTTATTTTAACCAAAATACCAACGTAGGTCTTAAATGCTTTACAATGGACCGACACTGGGTTCTAGCCAGTCAAAAGGCCTCCCAATATGCTAACTGAATCAAGGGCACAAAACTCCCATCCTGACAGGATTTTTGAAAAGGATGGGAGGGCTTGATAAAAGCCACACATAGTCTCTTGTATAATTATCATGTCTGGAGATAAAGAAGAGAAAAGTGCTTGGAGAGTTTTTAGTTTGGTAAACCCCACGAAACCACGCACATTTAGAGAGAGAATCCTCATTAGGGACCAATACTGGTGGATGACGTTGCTCTAAGCACCCGAAAAGAGGAGGTGGACGACGAGGGAGAGGAGGAGGTCTTAGCTTCCATTTTAATCCTAACTGAGAGAGGAGTAAAGGGAATGGGGTCAATACCCCCGAGAGTATCAAAAGCAGGCTTCTTCTTAGCTTTCTTGATAGTAATATTTTCAAATCCAATAGAGTCTAAAGGAAGAGTCGATAGTGAAAGAGGATACTTGGAAGTAAAAATAGAAAGAGACTTCATCAATGCAGGATAAACAAAAGATGGAGAATTACAAGGGTTGGTAGGTTGACGATCAATAGTAGTAATATTCTCCGAGTGAGCAAGTGGAGCCTGAACTCTTTTGAGTTGTAAAGGAAGGGGTGACTTCCTGAATCCACAATAGGAGGTGCATTAAGGATCGAAACATCAGGAGAGACAATTGGGAAAATCAGAGGTGTAGAGGCCGAGATAAGGTGAGGGAGAGACACAGAATCAAGAAAGACCGACTGCATGACAACTGGAGTGACACTACACGGGGTCAGAGCCGAACACTTTTCAACATCTTGTATATAGAGTTCTCCTTTAGTAAGATCCTCATATTTTGTAGGAGAGTAAGATCTATACATACCTTTAGGTGGGAAAGAGGAAAAATTCTCCATCGGTGGAGTGCTCGACGAAGACGATATATCCGGAGGAGAGTCCATCCTAGTCCTCGTAGAAGGAGGAGAGCCTTGTAGTAATAAAGGGCAGGTACGGTGAAGGTGCCCAACCTCACAACAACAATTGCACTGAAAAGGAATGTTCAAATAATCCAATCTTTGACAAATAGTAATATCATTGCACAATATCTCAATTTCTGCAGGAATCCCTTTCAAGATGTCCATCTCGACTAGAACTCTAGCCATCCTTTTGTCAAAAATGAGTTGGAAATCATAGTCCACTGCCACAAAGCACCCCAAGGAGTTAGCGAGGCCAATTAGGAAATATTTGCTCCATAACGGGAAAGGCAATGATGGGAGGAGCACCCACAATTGGCCTTTAACCACTTGTTCCCTGAGAGGGTCAAAATCTGAGTGCCATCCATTGAGCACCAGGGAGCCCTTATTAATGGTCCAAAGGGAATTTAAAATCTGCATTACATCTTTGTCTTCCAAGAATACAAAAACCAACCAATGGTTTTCCAAGAGACTGATCGTAGGAACATAGTTTAATAGCAGCTTCCACCCATTCTTGCTTCGCCATACAGACATATTCAAGCCTTCCCACTAGAGCTCTGAAACAAAGAGCCTCCACCCTGTCCATGTAAATATCATGCCCCCGAACATAACTTATTTTGGCCTCCAGAGCCTTAATCGCTTTCACATTCCTCTTTGAATGGTAAGCATGGAACCCTTCTCTTGGAGAAACATGTGGAGAATCCCCCGTAATCTTGGTTTCTGCCATCAGGTGGGAGACCAAAAGACACTAACTGAACCATAAACAAGGGAAATCAGTCCACTTGCCACCCACCAGTCCGGGAACATGAGATGACAAGTCAGATGGCAGACTGACCTTCGAAAAACAAAGTCCCAAAGGTCAAAACGACCCTAACCCGAAAAGGAAACCCGAGTACAATCCATCAAAACAGAGCAGAGTTGAATGGAGTTAGACCCACGTTCCAAGTCCTAAAAGAACAACCCATGACCAACGCAGAACAAACTAGGGTTAAAACAGGAACACTGTTAAAAATAGTAGTCATTGGAAGACTAACCCCTAGAACAAAAAAAACTTAACTGTTTCGACATAAAACCCTAAAACCGTGAAAACCCCAGAAACAAAGGTATAGTGAGGAAGTAACACAGAAAACCCCACTGTTGACTGCTGATAAATCTGTCCCCTGAAAGGATAGAAAAAATAATCTAAAAACTCAGAGAAAACCCCATCTATTGGGACTCGCCCTAGAAATAGTTTAAGGGGAAAGGGATGACAACTTACAGATAAGAAAATACAGGGTCTATAACTGTTATAGAGAATACGGAGCTAACTAGCAGAAACAAACAGGATCATGAATATTGACACAAATACAGGGGCAGACNCGCAAAAAAAAAAAAAACCAAAAAAAAACAAAACCAAAAGTCAACAAAGTTGACACTTTTTAATGGTTGGTACTAAGCCCCCTGTGAAAGGGGCGGACTCCATATGCAACGAAAACTGAAAACAAAATAGGACAAAAACGGCTGCAGGCTTCATAAACCCTGAAAAATAAGAAAAAACAAAACCCATCACATCCCATACCCAATTCAGAAGGTGAAGAAACTGTTGATGCTACGAGTTCCCATGCAAGCAGAAGATCTCCATGACAAACTGGCCAGACCTGTCACCATTGATATATTTTTATACTTCCTAAATTACATATGTTACACTCTTCCATTCCAAACTAATGGGATAAAACAAAGTGACTATCCATATTACTCCATTCTTACCTTTAATGGTAACGATTCACATCGCTATACAATCAATATAAATATTTACACATTAGTTAATTTAATTTTAACCAAAGCGGTGCATTATTTTCATCGTTATATGCATTTTTTTTTCCAGGGGAAAATATCTGTTCCTTTCTATTTCATTGAAATCAAAGGTAACAATGGTTACAACTTCAGCCATAGCTGATCAAAGAGACTAAGCCTCAGCACCTCAGATGTAAAGAGGGACAACATTATCAGCAATGCCAATAAGAGTTGTTAGTGTAGCCAACATACAATAGACAGTGGGTACCTTATAATTCATGGTACCATTAAGTCAGGTAAACATGGTGCTTTCAATCCCTTCTCTTCATCCAATCCCTGCTACTTCATATAACTAGAGAGTTCATATAAAGTACTGAACAGTTTATCCAAAGAAGCAATGAACCAAACAAAGCTTAAACAGTAAAATAGATCATCCGCAATACATCCAAAGGATGTCATATATAAACAACACAAAAAGTACTAGTGCTGAGGGCTAGAAAAGAATATGAGAGCCCTGATGTATACACATGCCATCGGAAAATTCCAAGAAATGTAGCTGACCCGAGGCTAGAGTCAACGCTTCTTTGGATAAATTGTCTGCATATGTATTGTGCTCTCTATAGATATGAGAAGCCATAAGACGAATGAAATGGGACTCTAACTCTCTAATGTGAAGGAACCAGCCATCAAGAGTGAGAAGAGAGAGTGTTGAGCGGTGATTAAACCAATTAATAATGAGAGCAGAATCACCAAAGATGTGAAGATGTGGTAGGCCCATGCTTTTTGCATAGCAAAGAAGAGTCCATAAGGCCAGCAATTCAGCTCTAGTGTTGGTGCTGATGCCTAATCCCAGTTTGAAATGAAAATGGTGCTCAAGACTGAGAAAGAGCATGATACTAGCACCTCCCTTGTTCCTAGCTGAGGCACCATCAAAGAAGCCTACAAGATATTTCAATGTAGGAGAATCGTTATATGCATTATACTACTGTTTAAAAATACTAAAGTTTAAATAAAGGGTAAATTTTGATATATGGATGATGGGACAATACAATGGTTTGAGATTATATTTAGTTAGTTTTTTTATTCATTTTCTATTAGGTTGATCCATTATGAATTAATATCAAATTAATAAGTAAAACTTATAAGATTTTTTATAATAAATAATAATCCAAAGTTGTATTATAACATGTAACTATCCCAATTTGTGCTAGACTTTAGAACTAATGTATTAGTCTTATGGGGTATATGCAACATGTTTAGATCCATTCTCAATTCAACTGTCAACAATATAGATCCATCTTAAAAAGGGATCTACCAAGCGTCTAGAGGGATCCCATTTCTTTGAGTTGGAAACTCCTTTTTAGAGTGCATATGTTGAGGATGCATTTTAATTTATCTAATTTATGTAGTTTTATATATTTCGTTGTAAATGTTTTACATTTGATTTGAGCCAACATGTTATTTTCATAGCATTTTATTATTTAAAAAAGAAGAAGACATGTTGCAACTCTAGGATGAGCATAGAAAGAGTTACACATATCCCCTTATTGGGTAACTATCAGAACCATGTTTCTGCAGTTTGTGTGGAAGGGTGTTTTAGTACCTTGGCCCTGCACCAAGGTTTTCCAACAAAGACCGAGAAGGTGGGTGACCTGCATGCACAATATTTCAATACCAATTTATGGTCCAACCTTTCTTTACATGATTTAAGTGAACTAATGACGAATAGACATTAGAAGCATACTCATTAATATAAGGAAACAATCATATATTTATCCAGTTGCAACACAATAATCAGCCAATAAATTAGCACAACTTTTACACATTTTTTCCATAGGAAAAAAAGTTGAATTTTTTTATTAATTTCCAGACAAGTCTATAAAAAATTGTATGCAGATGCATACCACTGATTTTACAACCAGTATGCTTTAACAGCCACTGTTCCACAAGGAAAATAGTTTACAATATTATCATCTCTGTCCTGAGAGATTATGCCAAGAAAGTAGCCAGAGATAAAGGCTCTGATGTTGTTGGTTATGTTATCCCTGGAGTGAGCCTTGAGAGAGTTCCAAAATTGTGCTAGGCCATTAGCCTAAGTGCCTTTTGCTGTGCCGAGAAAAGAACTGAAATATGCAGAATTTAAGCAAGGTATGTATATATAATTGTCCAAAATAATCAAAAAAGTTTCCTTTCAAGAAAGGCTTCCACAAAAGGTCTATGGTAAAACTCATAAACTTCCCCTTCTTTATTCTAAAAGAATTTCCAGGTGCCAAAAGCCATCCTGATTCATGCTTTTGAAAAACGACTTGCTACTGCATTTCATTCCCTGTAGACATGACGGCATGTAATGTGATCAAAAGATGTCAATATTCGGAGAAGTTCTTCATAAAGAGTAAGTAGAGAAAGATTTCTACATTGTTGTACTTTGTTCACCCAGTTAATAATAATGAGTGAATCACCAAAAATTTGAAGATTTCTGCAACCTTTTTCTAGTGCAAAATGGAGAAGAAGTTTTAGTGACATAATTTTTGCAAAGTTATTTGCGCCTTCCCCTAGGCCCATTTGGAACTGAAAGGAGTGAATTTGAGATAAGTGAAGGATAGCTCCACCCCCACAGGCATGGCTTTGCAAGGCTTCATAAAAAAAGGCCCAAGGTATGGAGTGATCTACTTGCTCAGCTATGATAATTCTTGTAGGAGGACCATCCTTGGTTTGTGGGAAGTATGAAAGAATATCCAGACTGTGGGATGTTGTAACCTCTAGAGAGGATGCTTTATTCTGAAAAATTTCTTGATTCCAAACAATTTAGATCCCCCATATATGTATGAGGGGGAGATATTTTATGCTAACTATTTGAGGGGTATTGATCCAAGATTTCCAAGCCTCCTCTAGCAAGGGACCATTCCATAAGTACCTATGATTTAGCTTTTCCTGTGAATGTTTCCAAACCTGGGTGGAGAAGGGACATTATAGGATTAGGTGGTTGATTGATTCTTCATTATTTTTGCAAAGGGGGCACCATCTAGGTACCTCAATTGACCTTTTCTTCATTCTATCCCAAGTTGGAGTTTTTTTTTCTAGTGAGCACCACATGAATATTTTTGCTTTTAATGGAAATTTGAGCTTCCAACTCCTTGCCTACCACCATTTTGGATCATCTTGGAAGAATATGGAACATAATTGCTGATATCATGTTTTTGGAGTGTAGGAACCGTGTGCAGCGTGTTCTCATACAAGTTCATCAGCTCTATTTGTGAGTCTGATATGACCTAATCAGAGGGTTGAGGTGTAGCTATCCATTCTTGGGTCCATTGGGGTGGAATGCTAAGAACCCTTTCTCCCATCCACCCCTGCTGCCATAAGTTTGTGGAGGCTAGATCAACAATTTGGTTTAGATGAAAGAGTCCAATGAAGGTATTGAACTAACTATGGAAAAAGAAGGTGATTTAGTTGGCTATTTGGCCATGGATCTGCTCCAATTATTACATTTGACCCATTCCCCGCTTTCCAAGAGAGGCCATTCAGATTAGAGGAAAGGAATTGCAGATTTCCTTCCAAATTATTGATCATGTTCCAGCTGGGGTGGTGGTTGAGTTTCTGATCCAGTCCTAAAGGGGTACTGGGTTGATGTATTTATGGTAGACTACTTTTGCCCACAAACTGGTTGTGGTGATGAGCCTCTAGCTGACTATTGCTGCCAATTCCTTAGAAAAGATATTGGTGTTCTTTAGCCCCCACCCCCCAATGATTTTGGTCTGGCTATTTGGTCCCACCTCACCCAAGGGAGGACTATATGTTCTTTTTTTCCAATCCAAAGAAATTTTGCACAAATTTTCCTTGTTTTTTCCAAGATGGATTTTGGAATCCATGCAAGAGACATCCAATAGACCTAGATAGCCTCTAGGACTAATTTGATCAGAATTAGTCTTCCTGCCCTTGATAGCCATCTATTACACCAGTTATTTATCCTTTTCTCTAATTTTTCCATTAGCCAGATCCAGTCTTCTTTGTTACAATAGTTTGGCTTTAGTTTGAACCCTAAGTACTTCAGCCCTTCATCTAAGTGAGTGATTGAAAAGGGAAATAGGTTCATGAAGTTCCTTTCGGTGTCTTCATCCATATTGAAGATAGTTAGGGTGGATTTTGTTCACTTAGAATCATCCTTGTTGCTTTACAAAAAGTCCTCAAAATTGCTGAAAGTTTTTCTTCCTCTCTGAGTGAGCCATTACAGAAGAGCAGAATATCATCTACAAATAGAAGATGGGTAATACTGAGCATGTTTGTTAGTTTGATCCCTTTAATAAGTCCCCTTATTTTTGCATCCAATATGGCTCTGCTCAGGCCCTCTGCTATCAGTAAGAAAAGAAGCGGGGAGAGGGGGAATCCTTGTCTAAGCCCTCTTTCTAATGGAAAGAAGGATGAGGCAGAGCCGTTTATCAATACTGCAAAGGATTTTGTTGTTATGCATGCGAAAATCCACTTGATAAAAGAGTAGTGAAACCCTGGGTGAGTGAGAAACAATCTTAGGTAGATCCATTTTGTTGTTGTCGAAGGATTTTGACATGTTAATTTTGAGGATTGCTCCTTTTTATTTCTTGATTTTTACTGTGTGCATGCATTCCTGAGAAACCCCAATTGCCTCATATGTTTGTCTGTCTTCCAAGAAACCAAACTGTTCAGGAGAAATGATCTTTGACAGGACCTTCTTTAACAGTTGAGCAATCAGTTTGTAACACAAGGTTTACACATATAACTAAGCTACGCAACATTCACACATATAAATAAGCTACGCAACATTCACACATATACACAAGATATGATGTCGAAACCCATCCAGGGAAAAAACACAAGTTGCTCTTCATCTGGCATTGGCATGAGGAAATAGATGCACCTTTTGTCTACGCACAAAGCTATAGACGTTGTTCAAGATCTTCTCTTCTATATTTACAGACTTCTCCTCCCTCTCATGCTCTCTGATATTCTCTCTTTCTCATTCTTCTCTACTCCTGCTAACGATCCACACATAGCCTGGATCGACTCGACCTTCTTTACTTGTCTGCTCACTCAGCTACAGAACCACTACTCTGATGCATGTGGTGATCCAAAGTCATTAACCAAAAACTATCTATCTCAAGTCTAGCTCAAGCATCTTTTCTAAGAGTCTATAGATTACTCAAAATTGTTGTATGAGATAATCTGCTAAAACCATCTAACCCATTTACAGCTTGGGCTCCTTCTTTTATAGCCCTATTACATACTCAATACAAATCCCATACATGCGTGTTACAAACTGAATTCTTACTCGATACAAACTCATTACAGAATCATCTTCAATCACTATCCCAGCCGACTTACTATCTTCAGCCAACAAGCTATCTTTCCTATTCTAGCAACACATACAAAAAGATGCTATCGACCCGACTTACAAATATGCCTTCACACGTGTGGTTTCCATCGGCTCCAGCTGAACTTGTACTCACGATCGTTGAGGACTGTCTCTTTCTCAAGGTTATGCCTTACTATCATTTTATTGGCGTTACGCTTCTTCACATGCCTTCTTTTGCGAATATTCTGCCATGTCATCTCGTATCTTTCTTTGTCCTTCTGTCACGGCTTACTAATCTGGTGCAACTTCCTCATCCCACACCTTCTCTTTGTCTTCCTCTTCTATTTCCTTCTTATGTTTCAACATCCTTCCCTTTTCCTTGATGCTCCTTCCTCTATCATAGATCCTTCCTTTTACTCTTTTATGCTCCTTCTCCATACTTAGGAAGAATTCTAGATGAATTCTTCCCTACCATCCCAAGGCCCAACAACTCTGATGGGTAATTTGGGTTGTTAGGATTATTAATTAATCCTCCCTTTGAACACATAGTATATTTGTCTATTTTCCTAGCTTACGAGGTTTTCATCACTTCACTAGTGCATGGGGGACATACCTAGGGGATACCTACCACTCATTGCACCTATTTGCATGAGTTTAGGAGTTCCATGGACCAATCCCTATAATTTAGGAACCCACTATGAGTTCCACCAGCAGTGTTCTTCAGTTGACTCTAGTAGGTATTCAATTGTGTTCAGTTATGCTTTGATTCCCATCAGTTAGATCACTCTCAATCATCCTAGCTCCAATTTCCATGATTCAAGGGAGGTTGGGCGCATTTACTCACCTACACTCTTCAGTTAATTAGTTGTGAACTATTTTAGTGATTCGAAGTTGCATTAGTCAGCTATGGTGATTTTCCCACACTAAGTTAGCTTCAAAGGCAGTCCAGGTTGGTAGATTCGAATCCTATCTTATGCATTCAAATTCTCCTAGTTGTATTACAATTGCATTACATATTATATACTGATTAATGGATGCAATATCATTCTTCCAATTATTGGTCTCATGTGTGTTTTATCTCCCATGAATTATTGATCAGCATTTACTAAATTCATCCCTCTCTTATGCAACCTTCTTTTCTAATTGAATTCATGTAGGCATGAAGATATTATGCTTCACAAAATTTAACAGGGGTTTGACTAGGTTTTTGACACTTTCTAAGAGACAGGGAAGCAAAAAATGGGGATTTCAGAAGCAGGGTGAAAGAATGAGAAAAATTGTCAAATATGAACAAGGAAGAAGAAATAGGAATTGAACAATATGGCAAAATTTGAAGGTGATTGGGTGAGAATCAAAGAAGTTATGACATACCCTAAAAATAGACAAATGTGAGATTTATGGCTTCAGAAAGTGGAATTTGGGATATGGTCCTCAAGGAAAGAAATATGCATAATGGAATTGCAGGGGTTCCATAGATTTTTCAAGGGAAATGGAGCTAAAACAAAGACGACATGGAGAAAAAACAGAAATTTATACCTTTTTCGGTGGAATTGAGTTGTGACGGCTCTGGACAGATACAATATGCTATTTATCAACTGAAAATAGATATGGACCCCATGTATGTTCATCTTCCTAAAGGTTCAGGGGATTCACTTGGCCACCAATGTTGTCTAATGGCTTGCGTGTTGGGGTTGTACCCCTCACTCCATGTTTCAGGTAAAACTAATAACCACTTTGCCACAAACAACTCCTCTTGGTTTACATCACAGGTGGGAACTAATCAATCAGGTAGGGTCTGTTACCCTTTCCATTGGCATGTCCTCTCAATTTCCAGATACTTATAGGTTCCTGTGGTATTCCTCACAATTATTTTTAGGGCTATGTCGAGGTACTTCCCACAGTTAAGCGAAAATGTTTTATTCCCTAATTTGAACTTGCAATTAAAACTCCCTTTATGACCTATCCCTTTTTCTATCCCCTCCTTTAAGCTTTTGTGATTATTTTAAAATAAAACTACCTCTCCCTTTTGCTATCCCCTTCTTTAACCTTTTGTGATTATTTAAAAATAAAATTGTTAAATTTCCCTTGAGCAATTCCCCCTTTTATTAAATCCTTCCCCTTTTTTTCAATACCCATTCACATTACATTTCATTACCTTTTAAATATAAGATACATTAAAAAAAATGACAAATCACCCTTAATCCTTTTTCCCCACTTTCTTAAATCCTTTCCCCCTTTTTTTTCAACAATCGTTCCCATTACCTTTCATTGCCTTTTAAATAAAAAATACATAAAAAAAATGACAAATGAAAAACCTTAGTGACCAACTAGCAAGTGCTAATAGAAAAGAATTGAACACATTGGAGGATCACCACAGAGCATAAACAGAGGTGTGGCTTGGAAAGGGGAATCTACACAAAGGCATGCAGTATTTGTGTAGAGAAAATGTAGAATCACCATCGTTTGAGGAGAAATGGTTACATAGGACAACATTAATGCATCAGTGGATAGAGTCACCACACGACTGACTTATATATTATTTTTTCATTCAGCCAAGTTGAATCTTATGATCATGTATTCCAAGTCTGTATTGGTGGTAGAGACTCATAAAGTCTTTGATAAGAAGTATTTGTTCTCATGGATGGGGATGATTGCAAAGTATTCCAAGAGAGGATTTTTAGAATAAGCCATGGAACTATTTGACAAAATGTTGATGATAGAAATCAAACCTGTTCGCTTACTTATTCCTAGCATTCCCTCGGCATGCACAAAGGTGGCTGTATTTGTTACAGAGTGATAATTTTTATTTGGGTAATTTTCAATGTAACAAAATGGATTATAGATAGGGTAAATCTAGACCATAACAGAAGTCTAATCGTGATGGATAAATAGTGCAGGTGTTAAGAGCTTGTTGATGCTTAATATGCATTTGTTACAGAGTGATAATTTTTAATTGGGTAATTTTCGATGTGACGAAATGGATTATAGATAGGGTAAATGTAGTCCATAATAGAAGTCTAAACGTGATGGATAAATAGTGTAGGTGTTAAGAGCTTGTTGATGCTTAACATGCATGTGGGAGAAAGGGATTCAAACCCATAACCTATGGTTTTTTAGACCAATGTTCTACCACTAGAACTAATTTCCTAATAGAATCGAGTACAATAGATTGGTGAATCTGTGGAACATGACATTCAATGTTTAGTCTTCATGGAGAGATAAAAGAAACACCAATAGGAGCAGGATCTTGAACGAGATTAGATAAAATCAACACCAATAGGAGAAAGATCCTGAACGAGATTAGTAGGTAACATCAGTTTTTTAATTATTTTTCTTTTTTCCTAATGTCTTCTTTAATTTTCTATATTCATTGATTTTCATATCAATTTCATATCCTTTTTTCATTTATCATGGTACATGTGTGGTCCATTGTAGGATAAGATGATCTCGACGGTGCATTGAAGCCAAAAAAGGGAGGAGTCTCGCGACAGGGGGGATAAAGTGAAAATACATATTTGTCCTTCAATCTCTGTTGTTTTATGAACATGAATATTCTATTTCCCTGCCATAGAGAACTCAAGACCCCTTGGATAGAGTGGTTCCACCCTCCATCTCTCATCCAACAGTGCGCTCTGGTTTGATGAGGACGTCCAAATTTCAGAATCGATTGTGAGTTCTTTTATTAGTTTTAGAGGTGCACTAGGGGTGGGTTTTATTCCCCAGTTCTAGAGGTGCGCTAGGGGTTAATACACCCTCCATATCCCTTCCAGCTGAACCACCATGGTTTGCTACTCAGTTTCACCGCTAGTGTAGTGTGCAACGTAAAGTTGCAAGATGTTAAATTAATGGTTTATTATTGATGGAGAGTAATAGTGCTTTTACAGTGAGAGGAATAGGAGCAAGAAAGTGATCTATAGGTCAACTTATTGCATTCCTCAACATTACAATTGAGGAATTAGATTAATGTGTGCTTATATATCTGTAATTTCTTAGGTAGCAATGTGTGCTTGTAGCTTTCTAAACTAGATAGTTAGATCTGTAATATAATAAACTAATATGTTTAATTTTTCTTGTCTTTCCTTTTCGACAAATTTCATCTTCTCTTGTAGTACCCTGGTATCTATCTGTTCACCTTCAAGAAACATCACGAAAGAAACCATTGAATCCACTGTAAGCTGGCCTATATACTCTTCAAATAAATTGCTTCGAAACATCATATTAAATATTGTTGTTGGGTCTATGGGTGATACATCTTATTTTCCATGTGTGTCATATGATACTCGATAAGATTCTACCAATACCTTGAAATTTTCTGTCGCTTGAGGGTCATTTGTATTTTTATCATGATGAAATTGCCGAGCCTTTATAATAATCTTTATTCATCTCTACTTTAGTCCTTGTGAGACTTACTCCTAGCATGTATTAGTAACTGATATCCTTCACCATTTCTATGAATCTAAAGCAAATTCCATAATTACTGATAAATTAGGAGTTCTATTGATGCCCTCCGCGAGATCTACTTGGCCAATTCCAGAATTATAGCTCAGGGCAAAATCTATGTTCTTCGTGAACTCTGCTTGGTCGAAAAATCATTAGGGGAGTTTTGAGGTAAAAAATGGGCCTAAAAAAAATTGTACCATTAAAATTCAATCTATAAGAAATAATAGGATTCAAGATGATGATGTCAACCATAAGGGTAAAATTTGTAAAAAAAAATGGAGAGAAAAATAAAAAAAACTACCTTTTCGTATCGTATTTTTGGCATATCTCCTTATGGGATCACCCAAATTTCGAGTTTGGGGATTTGTTGGATGCATAATTAAATTCTACATTGAACCCATACCCACACTGCATACTTTTGAGGTATGCATGGCACCCAAAAATGAAAATAAAATTTGGGTGGCCGATAAGGATATATGTCAAGATACAATAAGAAAAAGTAGTTTTTCTTTTTCCTCTCCAAAATTTAGAACTTTTATTTTATTATTAAACTTTTATTTTATTATTTCCCTTATGAAGCCCATTTTAGACCTCAAAACTCCCCTAATGAAACAATTGGTGAATTCAGGATGAAGAATTTTCGAACCTAATAATCTATTAATATAATTTGCATGTAGATAGAAATTGAAAAAAAAAATGTCGACTAGATTTTGAGATAATTTAGAACTATTATTAAGTACTTCATTTATTTTTAAAGTTATAATCGATAGTTATTTAATAATATTAAAAATATATGCAATAATTTACAATATCATTGCTTATTCTATAGTTATTTAAATGAGTAGGATAGATTTTGATATAATAATTAAACATATGTAATTCAGATAATAGTTTAGAAATGTTTTAGTTTTAGATTTTACATCTATATAAGATTATAGTAGTGATGAGCTCACAATGGTGATGAGAGTTTTAAAGATTAGTTTCTTCTTGTTTCAAAGCTAAATGGTTTGTTGATTAATTATTGTTTTCAAATCCTGTAATATATTAAACTAGATATTTATAAACTAGATTTATAAACTAGATATTTAGATCTGTAATATAATAAACTAATCTATAACCAAAAATAGTTTCCATTAATCTCCTTATAGATTATTTATCATATTAATTTTTTCTTATAGATCTATAGAATTTAGATAGTAGGAAAATGTTAGTTGCAGAAAAAAATAAAGAGGATGTTAATAAATTCCACCATGGATGAAAATCATGGCCAGAATTAGTTGGCATTTTATTGGCGTTTATGGGCATCCCTCAAGTAGAAAAACTAGCGACCTTGAAGAAAGCAACACTAGAAACTATTGGGTACGTATTTTAGGAGATATTATTGAATGTGCTTGCAAAGGATTAAGTGAATTCTATTCTTATAGTTGTTTTCCAAAGTATGAATGTTCCAGAAGGTAACAATGGCATATCTCTTGCATCAACAAAGGATTTATACCCTTGATTTTGTGGAGACACTATGAAAATGAAATGGAAAGGAACGTTAGTATGCATTAAACTACCTTCACTTCAGTGTTTAAAAAAAAACCTACCTAATTACCTTAGGAGCTACACCGAGTCTCCCTATACCTTTGAGGTTGCTAGTATTGAGCCGTGACCTTGTGGGTTGCCTTGGACTGAGCTGTGACCTATGCTAGGAGATAACCATGATATATGTGGGTTGTTTGGACATAATCATGACATTTATGGGATGTTTGGACAGAGTCGTGACCTCTGTGAGCTGTTTGGACTAAGCAATAACCATTTTTGGGCTACTAAGTTGGGTTGTGACCTTTGTTGAGTTTGCTAGACTAAACCATGATTGTTCCTTGGGCTTCCTTGACTCGATCTATGGTATGTTGACTATTCTCAGGCCTTTTCTGTGAGTGTGTTTTTGTTGGTTCCTACCATGATATTTGAGGCTGCTAGTATTGATCTGTGATCTTGTGGGTTTCCTTGGACTAAACCATGACCTTGTGGGATTCCTTGGACCGAGTCGTGACCTATGCTAGGATAGAACTATGATCTATGTGGGTTTTTTGGATAAAACCATGACCTATGTGGGTTGTTTGGATAAATTGATGACCTCTGTGAGCTGTTTGGACTAAGCCATGACCTTTTCTGAGTCCGCTAGAGTGAACCATGATTGTTCCTTGGGCTTCCTTGACTCGATCTATGGTTTGCTGGCTAGTCTAAGGTCTTTTTTGTGAGTGTGTTTTTGTTGGTGCCTACCATGACCTTTGAGGTTTCTAGTATTCAGATGTGACATTGTGGTTTGCCTTGGACTGAGCCGTGACCTATGATAGGACATAACCATGATCTCTGTGGGTTATTTGGATAGAACCATGACCTCTGTGGGATGTTTAGACAGATTCACTACCTTTATGAGCTATTTGGACTAAGTCGTGACATTTTTGGGTTCACTAGTACAAAATGAGGAATTAGCTACAATGTAACTAAAAATTCTTTTCACCACAGGTTTTTCAAGTGATTTACTAGTAAATATGAGCAATTTTGATTAACTCAACTATAAACGACTAAAATTAATGACTAATTTAGTCACCGGTTAACAAATATGACTAGATAATAAGTGACGGAGTTAAAAATGACTAACATAAACAACTAATTTAGTCACGGCATAAAAAATGACTAGCTAGAAGAATATGAATTAGTCATTTATGTTAGTCATTTTTTATTGTCACTCCAACAATGAAAAATTGCAATTTTGGGACTCTAAAAAGTTGTGTAATGGATAAATGGGGGCTTCCAAAATGAAATTGTCTTCCCAAAGGTTGCAATTCATTAAATAACTAAACTTATGACCCCTTTCACAAAACTTTCCTATGCATATGTTTTCATATAAAACAACTCTATGGTTAATGAACTAGGAAAAAGGGTTGTTGATTCATAAGAAGATATGTTCATCTGGATAGAGTCTTAGAAAGATGAGGTATTATATTCCCCTCACAAGCACATTCACATTTTATTTTTTCATGTTTTGTATCTTCAAGGTTGGTATAGTTTTTGAGATGGAGTTCTCCATAGCTAACAATAAATAACCAATATATAACAATAATTTATGGTCTATAAGTGAAACTTTTTGAAACTCCCAAACAATATCAAGTATAAATATTACAAAATATACCATTACTCATATATATATAAAAGAATAAAATAAATCATGGAAAAAAACAAGTTTATTTTGTTGACCAAACCCAACAATTTCTCCAAATCAATCGCTCATACAATCTCATGCTCCATTTTACATTCATAAACAAACATATGCTATAGTTCTTTGCATTTTCAACAATTTTACTATATTGACCAAACCCATCAATCTCTTCATATGAATCACTCATACAATCTCATGTTCCATTTTACATTCATAAGAAAGCATATGCTATGATTCTCTGAATCTTCAACTTGGTAAAAATGAATTCACACATGGTGTATATCTCTCGGTTTTACATTTATAAGGATGCATATGCTATAATTGTATGAATCTTCAACTTGGTAAAAAAGGATTCACATTGTGTATATCTCTTCGGCTTAAACCTTGATTAATTTTGTAACTTTGTTTTTATTTTTCAACTTCCTAAAAAGAAATTTACACATGGTGTAGATATGTGCATCTTAAACAATGATTATTAATTTTGTGACTTTGTTTATATTGTAGTGTAAGAAGTTAAAAACATGCAAAGTAAGTTTAAAAAAAACCTTATTACATTAGAATATTTTGTCTGATTACAAAGGAATATTTTGTTTTTCTATCATTAAAAAAAATTACTTTGCTAAAGTAATATAGCAAAAAGATGAAATAAGTTGTTTCAGTTCTCCTTTATATATAATAATTATTAACTTTATATATAATAATCATTAACTCGAGGAGTAAATTCCGAGTGATTATTTCACAGGCCATCCAAAATACAAATGAGGTCGTTATTACTCCAAAATGAACTCATTTATCCATTTCCTCGTGTTAAATCATAGAAGAAACTTCGGAAAGTCACATTTTTGTAGAGCCCTTAAATTCCTGCACACTTCAATGGGTCATACACACAACTCCTTTGAAGGTCGTGAGCAACCAAAAGTATTGGGAGCAATGATCAAATTTGAAGGGTGGGTTTTAATTTCAATTGGAAAGGTATTTATTTTTTGAGCCCTTCAGAGATGAAGGACAAAATAAATAATTACACTTCAATTGAAAAGTATAAATTAACTAAACCCTTTCACAAAAAAAATGCAAAAAACAAATATTGTTCGTTCAAATTTCTATAATTTTAAACAATTGAGCATCCCTTAATATCTATATGAAAAAATGAGATATTTTCAATAAAACTTATTTTGAACACATTAAGTTCTCATATGTATATCATTAATTTTACATTTCAGTAACATAACTATTATATTGTATTTTTTCTAGTTGGACCACACTTCATTATACAAAAAAACTACTTAGACTATGCCATAACCATATTGGGGGATCCATGTGCAATCCAAGCTTTAGAGATGAAATAATGATAAAGATTGGGCACCTAAAAACAATAATGCACAACTCGGAAAACATAAAAAAAAAGTTCCTACACACCAAGCAAGTTAGCAAAGTTGCATAACTGGGGTCGGGGCATCAAATTTTTTTGTTCAACACTTGTCTTGAAAGCATACATGTATGGAATGAAGGGGAAATGGAATCAAGCCTAAGTCAATTGAATCCTTGCAACTCACTCCATGTCTGAGTCTCAACAATCCGCCTTTTAAATTGAACAAAAATACCAAAAGAAGTTTATTAATGGCTAGATTTGAGAAATTTCTAGAGATGTGAGTAATTAAGGGTTCTGTTGTACCTGCAACAATTCCCCAAAATTCTAAAAAAAATTTGGGACCCTCCTTTGTCTTGGATTAGCCTGTTTTTTCTTCCCTACTTTCATGCAATGTTTTCTCAGAATGTTTTAATGCTTGGATTGCTCTACTTGTTGCCTTGGAATGCCTTTGGAAACTAGCCGGATTGCTGCTATTAAACGTACTTGAAGCTTGTTGAAATCGGAAGTTGTTTTGCTTGAGTTTCCCGCCGTTGCGGCTGTTTTGAAGATTGTCACCCCCGATTGCAGAACCTTCCGACTGCCGATTCCTTTTATTTATGACGGACGTTTTCTAATTGGGCATCGGACGCTCTTTCGATCTTTTATCCCGCTGTTGCGGCTGGGCTTTTGATGTCAACTTCCGGTTTTCTCCCGACTTACGTGTTTTTTTGACTGATTTCAAGTTTTAAATCGGAACCGTTGACCATGTTTTCTTCCGCCGTTCCGGAAGGTTGTGAGCTTCCGTTCGCCGACTTGAGATCCTCCCGACGTCCGACGCATGTAACAAAAATTGGAAGCTTTCAGGATCTTTGCTGCTGCCGTTGCGGATGGTTTCGATCTTTCACCTCCCGATTGGAGAACCGTTCGACGGCCGATCGGCCGATTATTGCCCGCCATGCACATATACCCGGCGTGATAAACGTTGGACCCATCCACCGTTGCGGAAGGAGGATCACTCTCGACTGTCGATATGAAAACCCTCCAACGCTCGATTTATGGTCTCCTCGCACGTGTGAAAGGTTTATATATAACGGGGGCGACGGTTTGGTTTTTATATTGTTATTTTTGCTATCGAGCACTCTCGCGGTGAGCACTATCACGTTGAGCTGTTGTTCTTTGGAGGGAGTGAAGGTCCCGCTGTCGCCGTAGCAGTTTCCAGGTGGAAGAAGTGAATTTCGAACCGTCATCGACTTGCCCGTGTCGCCGGATTTCCAGGTAGGTCTTTTTCCCCGTCGCATTTAAACTATTAATGGTTTTCTCCCGGGGGTTTAGATGTTCCCGGCGGTTCCCTCATCCGGCTAGGTCTTAAGCTTATATGAGTAGGAAGTTCATCTTTTGACCATAAGGGGGGAGCATTTTAACCCTTTGAGAAGTTTTGTTTTCTCCTTTTGCTGCCTTGAACGCATAGGGGTTGAGGGGTTTCGGCGCAGATGGCCGTTACGCCGTCTGCGCCAAACCTCCCTGCGCAGCCATGATAGGCAGAGGATAGACAGGTCTAAGGATGGCTTTAAAGGTTTGTTGGTCGACTGTTATTCCCGTGGTGTGTTACCCGGCCTTTTAAGCCATAGTTGTTTCACGTTTCTGCGCGGCCTCGTTGAGGTTTGAATGTTGAATCCGTAGTTTACCAGGGCATATAGGTTTTTGAAAGGATTTCACGGTCACCAGTGTTGTTCCCTCGCCACTCAAACCCAGCCTGTTGCTCGCACCATCATGCACGACCCTATGGTGCTCATTTGCCTAAAACCCTAGCTGGTTAAAGGGGATATGTCACCATTATAAGTCGTTGATTGAAAACAGTGCGGGTAGTGTTTTTATGGAATTATCCTGTGCAGAAAGTGAAAATAATCCCCGCAAAAATGTATAGTCAAGTTAATATAAGTTTTCCGCCGTAAGCCGCATGAGTCTTCATTAGTCTTGGGTCTGCTGGGTTTTATGGTTAAAGTGTTGACTGGCACGAGCTTGATGCATTCAATCCTTCTCTATGTTTGCTATGCAATAGAATAATAGCTGGATGCTGCACCTTGCATATGATTTACATGTTTTTGCTTCAATGAATTGCTATCTTGGGAAAATGGCATGTCACATAATAGCGTAGATTTAGTGCTGGCTCAAGCATAGTTGATAAGTTTAGTATTATGCAGCAGCAGTAGATTGTTCATTTTATTGCCCAGAACTGTGTATGCTTCATATAGAGCAGGTCACAGAACACTGCATCCTAGTCTCAAGGAATTATAGAGATGAACAATGTATGCATTTATTGCACTGAACATTAGCATACTAGACACAGGATAATAGTACATTGCACAGCATTGCATACTAGTTTGATTATTCAGCCCAAAGGGCTTATGTCTTAATTCCATTGACTGGTAACTATCATGATACACTTGAGAAGGAATAAACTGCCACATAATGTTTGCAATTCGAATTGCTTAATGTCACAATGTTATACATGGCAGGAGGAATTTACAATGTCCAAAAGGCAGAAGAAGAAGGCCCCTATGGTCGAAGAACAACCAGATGTAGAGGTCATCACAAAGACTGAATACACATATGAAGACACCCAATGTGTTTTGGGTGTGGAGCCCGAGTACAAATGGGGTGAGATTTATAGATTAATTTCCTGAAGTGAGGTCCCCGACATGGGTCTCGAAGAAGAACCCATCTATGCAAACATAGAAAAATCCGCCATCATGAAGGTGGCTACCAGACCAGAGCTGTTCCCTTGCTCTGAGGTGATTAGATGGATTCTGCCCCATACAAATACAGCCACCATGCTCATAGGAAATGTGGAAGGCCAGGGCTATGCTGCATTTAGCCCAGGATATGTGGCGTTGGCCTATCATCTGCCAGAACCTCAAATCTTTCTATCTGATGCTTGGCTGGATAACATCAGAATGGACCTGATAGAAACCCTTAAGAGAATGCTCTTGCCGGGAAAGCTGTACAGACACAGAGCAACTGGAGAGTATGATACAACAAGGTTGAGGGCTCCTTACAGATTTATAGCCCTGATGCTGAATAGGATCTTCGGGAGAGCCCATGGTAGACTCTTCAAATTTGAATGGATACCCATTATGTTCCACGTAGCAACCCAAGGAACAGTATTCAATTGGGCCAGCCTAGTATCAAGCAGTCTTTCTTCTTGCGTGGCTGCTGCCTTGGGAGGAGAATCCAAGAAAAAGTTTGAATTCTACATGAGCTCGATATTGGTAGATTGTATACTGTGAAACCAGTTGTTCCCTGGTCTCAAGTGTGTCTGGGACAGGGAAAGGATTCTTGTGTATGCCGCCTATAGACCATTATGGGCTCAGCAGTACCATAGCCACTACAGGGAGGTCTGCGAGCAGTTCATTATGCCACTCTACACACTCATCTTTCGGAAGGAATGTGACTGTATGTCAGAGGAGGCTATGCAAATAATAGGAGAGCATGCAGACTATTTCCTAACTGAGAATGGCACGTACATCAGAATGTTTGGTGGCACGAAATTCCCCTTATTGCTGCCCAAATACGCAACAGATTATGTTATTCATAAAGAGGCAGTCAGGCAGGTATTCATTGATGGAATAGGGAATTACCTTTTTGAGCAAAAGAAGGCTACATATCCTCTGCTGCCATTCAAACTAGGTAGCTACAGATTTGCCAAGGTAAAGCAAGCTGCAGAGTTCATAGAAGAATTGGGGAAGTTCCATTTTGGTGAGATGCCTTTCCGAAGGAATGACACTCATGGTAAAATGGCAGAGCACTGTAAAGAACATAAAGTACATTTCGAGTACACTCACCACTTTGACAAGGAAGAATTTGTCTTTCGAAGTGCCCCTAACTTGACAGCTCTGAGAAGGAGGTTTAAGCCTAAGAAACCCACCAAGGGTGGAAAAGGGGCTGAGCCAACCAGAGCTGAAGAAGAGTCCAAGAGGAGACAGGAAGAGGCCCAGAAGTTAGAATAGGAAGCTGCAGAATGGCTGCAGAAAGGAGAAGAAGAAAAAAGAAAAGCTGCCCAAGAAGCAGCTGAAAAGGCACAAGAGGCATCCAAAGAAATAGAAGAGGCAGCCAGACAGGCAGCTGAGGAAGCAAAAAGAAAGCTAGATGAAGAGCTCCAAAATCAGGAGGCTGAAAAAACAGAGCTGCCACAACAATCAATTGCTGAAACGCTAGCAGGACAGACCCAGGGGGAGGAAAACCCCGAGGTGCAGACCTTTCAAATACCTGCTGCCAGCACCCTTGTGGCTCCTACGCTCCAGCTAGTGCCTTTCATCCAGAAAAAGGGAGAGGAAGTCCCCGACTTTAATACTGTCTATTATGACAGGGCCACCAAAAGAATAATGAGGAGGACAGAAAAGAAAGTTGAAGCGAAAGACCTATCAGGAAGGATGGTAACAGATACAGCGGTCATGCTAGGGACAGACAAGGATCCTAGGCTCACGATAAGAGCCGGGGTTGCACTAATTGATGCTTCCGCAGACAACATAAACAAGGTAATGATTGAACTAGAGTCAGCTAAGAAAACCTCTGCTCAGCTAAGAGACACACTGAGACAAGAAAGAGATGAGGGTAATAGACTCAAGAGGAAATATGAACACATGCAAAGGGAGCTGGAATCCTCAAAAGGTGAATTCCATGCCCTTCAAGTGGAGATGCAAGCCAAGGGGACAGCACAGGAGTCCCTAGAAAATGTACAACAGGAAGCCCAAAGTCTAAAGAGTGATAAGGAACAGTTACTGGCAAAGGTGGAAGATATAGAGGAACAGATAAAGATCATCTATGAGTCCAATGATTCATACGCCAAAGAACTGAAAGAGCAGCTCGCTTCTCTGACTGCTGATGTG
This sequence comes from Pseudotsuga menziesii, assembly GCA_001517045.1. Lineage (NCBI taxonomy): Eukaryota > Viridiplantae > Streptophyta > Pinopsida > Pinales > Pinaceae > Pseudotsuga > Pseudotsuga menziesii. Next base: position 129,881 of record LPNX010499278.1, on the reverse strand, counting down.
GAGGCGGCTAAGGAACAACAGGTAAATCTGCAGCCATTTAAAGAATATATCCTGGCTCAAAAAACTCAAATGCTACAACTGCAGATGGCTCTGGAAGAAAAGAGGTGCAAAGTCCTTCAGATTGACAGCAGGCTGGAAGAGATCATGGAAACTTCCTCATACTTCGTTGATCGATCTCAGGAGGTTCTTGAGGTTTTGAGTGCCATAATGTCCAGGCCGGAAGATGATGCCGAGACTCCAGAAGGGCTACCAGCAAAAGACCATCAAGCCCTCAAGAGAGATCACAACCTAGTAGAGTTCGCCATCAGTACTGCAGAAGACTTCAAGAAGGCTGTAAAAAAGACGCAGGGAGCATGCTCAGAGTATTTCAGGAGGCTCCTGAATACGTACAACCGATGTCAAACAGAGGCTGAGCATAGGCTTGAAGAGTTCCCGGACCATGAGGCCTTTATGGGAATATTATAGAAAAGATATCAAGATGCAAAGGCCAAAACTCAGCAAATTAGAGCCATTGATGACCTAGTACTGAAGAACGAGGTAGGCTACGCAGCCGTTAGCATGCAGTTTCTAGAAGATCAACTTCGGTTGAGCCCAGCAAGTTCGAGGCCATCAAGAACCAAGTTGAAAAGTTCGAAATCAACATTCAGTTCCTGGAGCCATGCGCATTTGAAGGCATTGCTTTTGAAGCAGCAGCGTGGAAGAAGTTTTTAGATAGCCAGGCGGGACCCTCCGCATAAAGGACTGGTCAACTTTGTAATAATTTAATAATTTTTGTAAAAGCTTTTTGAAAATGAGGCGTTGGGAAAACTAAAGGTTGGGAAGCCCAAAGGTCACTTTGGGCAGCCCAACCATTTTTTCCTTTTTGTATAAAAGTAGGAAGCGTAGAGAGAAAAGAGGCTTTTTTCCCCAGTAAGAATGGTGATGAGGTATTGTAAGAAGAACTATTTCCTTTTGCAATAAAAATTTACAGTTTGCCTGTTGAAAGAAGATTGGTGGGGTTTCAATGTTTTTCCATGGATAGTCGGAAGATGAACTATTTTGTTTTCCAGCATTGTATCCATGAATCGTGAGATCGTTCTAAATTTACGACCTATGTCTTCGTTTGAATGATTTCTGATTTATTTTATGAAATAACCACCATGAGTAATGTATGCTGATCATATATAACTAGCTATCTGGTTGTTGAAATATCTCTCTTTGTTCATGCCTGCAAAAGTAAATGTCAGCTATCTGTAATTTCTTTTATCATGTGTGCGCATCCACATTACTCATATATTAATTACAAGTTGGCTCCCCGGGGATAGGTAGATAAATAGATAGGTAATTAGTTAGTTAATTAATTTACTTCATGGCTGCATATGTGATTTAGGTGTATGTGAACCTAAGACAAGAGGTAAGAACCTGCGCAGCACATTGTGTCGTTCCTCACATCTGTATCACTCTGCATTGTTAGTTAGGCAGTCGCATTGCATACATTAAGTCAAAAAAATACAAAAAACTCGGTGGACTGGGCCGCGACCGGTAAACCCTTTGTTTTGTTACCTTGACCGATGGTGGCCAGACCGTAAACCGGACGGATTCCCTTTTCCAAACAGTCAACGGGCTAATTGGGAACGTTTATTGGGGAGAATCCTTTACTATTGTCGCCTGCGAATTTCTAGGCCTCAATAGGTTTAAGGCTCTAAAATTTGTTGGGTTTTGTATGAGTCCATGATTCAATGAATCGACAGTGACGGGCAGGAATTTAAGTTATTTAATGAAAACAATTAATGTGTATAACTTCTATGTTGAAATCATTTTCCATGCTGACATAGGCCACTACCCTCCTTATTGTCTTACCAAAAGGCATGATAATGAAGAAGAAGACCTAAAATTATGGAGTTCACCTTCCAAGAATGCCTTGCAATCACATTGGTAAGGAGTGATAAGAAGATCACAACAATCCAATGTGTCAAATCTCAGTTGATAGTGTTAATTAAAGACTTATATGGTAAATTTAATATAAGACTTACTTATAATTTTCTCTTACTATTTGTGTCTTGACACATTTAATATTTTATGGTTGTCTTTGCGCCTTGACCCAATTCGTATTATAAGGTGAGGATGGGAATGCATAATAATCCTTAGTTATGACTATGAGATGAGGATTTAAAGAGAAGAGGATGTAAAGACAAGTAATTTTTACATGCATTTTGGTGGCGCTGAGGACAAATGCTGAGAGTAACCACAAATGTTTGGAATGACAAAGGGAGATTACATCACGATCATGTCACCCATCAAATTGAAGACTATTATTGAGCCAACAATCATTTTCTTTAATTGTAATAACTATTGTTTCTCCGTATCGTGTGCCCAATGACACCTCTCTATAGCAATGCATAAATCGACCTCTACACAGTTTGTGATCCTAGCTACATGTCATTATTTGTATTTGCATCACATTGAGTGTTGTTTATAGTTGAAGTGAGTCCATGATTTCATGCAAGAAATGCAGTCTTGTAGAGGAGGACTTATCAAACCGGCCTTTTGAATTTCATTTTGACGAAAAAAGAGTGGACATTGGTAGCGAGGTTCATAGATGTAGTGGGCACAAATTTTTAATCTTTTTTCGGGCCTAGTAGTAGACTAGTAGTTCTTCTTTTTTGTTATAGTCGTAGTTGTTGACATATTTTCACACTTTAGATTGCAACCCCAAGTGACTTGTGAGTCAGAGTCACATTTCGATGGCTAGTGCCTCGTAGTCAAGCAGTGAATGCATGACATGAGTGAGTGAGTGATTATAATTTATCATATTTCCAATATTTTGAATGATGAATTGAACTTTATAGCATAGGAATTTCAACATTTTGACAAATTTATATGGATGGGTAATTTCAAATGTTTCCCTTCTTTTGAAATGTTAATATAAATTATGGCCTTCTTAATTAGAAAGGTAAAATTCAGATTTTAAATTTTTTTTGAAGGGAAATTTTAACTTTACACTTCTAGAAAGGGATAGAACCCACGGCTAGAACCCTTTGGAAGTATTGGGAAGGGTTCAATTTTGAACGCTGATTGGGAGCTCAGCCACGAGTTCACCAACATAGGTTCATTCCGACATAGGGTTAATGACGGGAGACGTTTCTAGGTCCTCGTTCCTTGTATGACAAGTGATATTTTCATAGGGATGCTCTACAAGGGTTGTGACTCCCTATCTCTACAAGAGGGCATGTTTGCAGAATTAGAATTTAAAGGAAACCTGTTAGCTTCAGAATCTTTGAAGTATGTTTTTTTAATTTCAAGAAGTTAAGTTTTTGTTGTCACAAGTATGGGATGGGTGGCGTTTAATCCATATGTATAGAGAGAACTTGTGAGGTCTTGAAAGAGGTTTCCTGGGTCATATTGGACAAAATTCACCTCCTGAAGGACGGGAGTGCAGGGTCGTGTGGGAGGAGAGCATAATTTTGCTTCCCCAGCTATAAATTTTTTTTTCTCTCGACCACCATTTCAAATGCCATGGAATTAGCCAAGTGGATCTGCAAATTGCATACCTAGGCCTGCCATGTCATCTACACTAGCTTTCGGCTAGCTCTGCTTTAGCATTATGTTTTTTTAGTTGGGGGTTTTGAGATGTATCTTGTGGTCAACAAGAAAGAGGGGTTTTGAGATGTATCTCATAGCACTAGCACTACAGATAACAATACTATTGTGTTATCGAATTCATAGCATTACAGTTAACAAGATTTCATGGGTAATTTGCAACCTAAGCCTCTACATCATTTGAGTGCACAAATTTCCATATTTGTAGTGATGACGTTGGTCTCACAGTGGATGGAGAGTTTTTTTTTCCTGCACCGAATGTGCATTTCCAATCTGCGGGAATTGCTACGAGTACGAGCGAAGTGAGGGTAACCAGGTTTTCCCTCAATGCAAAACGAGATTCAAACGCCATAAAGGTAAGTGCTCTAGCTTATTTTGGACAATGCCAATTTGCATAGCTTAGATCTGCTTGACTTTTTGCATAGTAGTATTTTTATTGAGACCCTACAAACTGCTTCCCTATTTTTTTTTAGTACATGTGTTGTATATACTCGTAAGGGTTTCTAGTTTGCAGGAAGCGCCGGAGTTCAAGGATATGAAGAAGAAGATGATGTTGATGATCTTGAAAATGAGTTCAATTTTGGTGACTAGGACAAACAAGATATGCAATACACTGCAGAAGCGATGCTTAATGGGCACATGAGCTATGGCCGATTTGGTGATACAGATATGCCTCATATAGTTCAGACAAATCTTCCACAAGTGCCACTTCTTACCAATGGTCACATGGTACTTGGGAATCTATCATTTGGGGTGTTCTTTTAGTACTGATGATGCTCTCTTGGACATATTTTTGTTTTTTAGATCTCTGATTGTTTTTTTTTTCTGGAAAATGTTGGTCTTACTTTTCTCTGATTTTGATTTTTTTATTTTCTGGATCGAGAGATCCCTCCAGAACACCATGCTTTAGTTCATTCATTTATGGGTGGGGGAAAAAGAATTCATCCATTCCCTTATTCAGATTCTAATTTTATAGGTTTGTGAATTCCAAAACATTATTTTTGACATTGGCTTTTTGGTAGACCGATTTCACTATGCTTTAGATTAACTTAATGTATTATCTTTGGTCTTTTTCTTGACCTTTCTACCATTGCTTCTTTTCATTCCAAGCCAGGTCGATGGATCTAACCAAGGAATTAGCAACTTATGGATATGGAATGTAGCATAGAAGGAGAGAGTAGAAAACTGGAAAATGAGGGAGGAAAACATGCAGGTCAAGAGAAACAAAGGATGGCCATTAGGAGGGGGGAAAGATTGGGATCCTGATGGAAATGGGCCAGATGGTCCAGATCTTCCCCTGTATTTTTCCTAGACCTTCAAGGTAAATTTTATTTTGATTAAGTTTTCCTTGAGGCTTAATCTATAGGCTTACAATGTATTTAAATTTTATACCGAAATGTATGCATAAAGTATTGTATTATTACTGTAAGTGGGTTTCTTCCTTTTAATTTGAAAAGGTAAAATGAATTGCTAGGTAGTTAAGTATTTTGTAATGGAGTCCATGGTAATTTGATAATGGGTTGAATTGAACAGAATGGATGAATCAAGGCAACCTTTGTCAAGAAATTTTCCAATTCCTTCAAGCAGGATAAATCCATACCGAATGGTGATCATACTCCGACTTGTAGTTATTGGATTCTTCTTTCATTATCGTGTAATGCATCCTATGAATGATGCATATGGCATATGGCTCACTTCAGTCATCTTTGAAATTTGGTCTGCATTTTCTTGGATCCTTAATCAGCTTCCAAAATGGATTTTGATTGTCAAGGAAACATATCTAGATAGACTATCATTGCAGTAAATCAGCAATGCCCCATACTTGCACAATTTTTTTTTGTTTTATTCTAGTTCAATCTATTTTTCAATTTAGCAGATAGACCTTTGTTTCAACTCTCATATTTATTGGGTTTTAGGTATGATAAAGAGGGAAAACCTTTTGGAATTTCTCCCATTGATATCTTTGTCAGTACTGTGGATCCTCTCAAGGAGCCTCCACTGGTTACTGCAAATACAATTTTGTCTATCCTCTCAGTGGTCTATCCCGTTGACAACGTTTCTTGCTATGTATCTGATGATGGTGCTACTATGTTGACATTTGAGGCACTCTCTGAAACACCAAAGTTCACAAGAAAGTGGGTTCTGTTTTGTAAAAAGTTTAGCATTGATCCTCATGCCCCTGACTGGTACTTTCAACAGAAAATAGATTATCTAAAAGACAAAGTACAACCATCCTTTGTCAAAGATCGTAGGGCTATGAAGGTATGTCAAGAATTCTTAGTTTATTTCTTTTTTCTCATTTGCATCCTCTATTTGGCTTGTTTCTAATGCCATATTTCATATTTTATGTTGATCTATAGAGGGAGTATGAATAATTTAAGGTACGCATAAATGCTCTAGTTGCTAAACCACAAAATATGCCAGAAAAAAGGTTCGGCAATGCAGGATGGAACACCATGGCCTGGGAACAATGTGCGAGCCCATCTGGGAACGATACAGGTTGGATTTTAACATCTTTAACATACAGAATCATTTTTAAGCATTTAGTCTCATTGGAAGGAGTCAGGACTGTCTAGCATTCCTTGCAAACTTGCTCTTGGGAAGCTCTTTCTAATAATAGTTACTGAAATTATGAACTGCAAGTATTTTTGGGTCATATTGGAGGACATGATACTGATGGAAATGAACTACCTCACTTGGTCTATGTTTCTATATTTCCATATATCCAGCTCCATATAATTGGGTGCTGGATTTGTAGAGATATGATTATTAGATCATTGTATGAATAAGCGACGGGGATGGATAAAATACCATTTATAGAGCCGATGACTACTGAGAGCATTTATATTCCAAAGAAGATGTATATGAATCTCAATATTGTTGATTATGAGACCTATGCTATGTGAATACAAATGCAGAGTTAAAGGAGAAAGTTGAAGAACTGTCTCTAGCACAGGAGGAAATGAAAAAGGTTTGTTTCCTATGCTCTAAACTTCACTATTATTACAAGATTTTAGACTCAAAGGAAATGTGTTTGACAATATTTTTCTTCTTAACAAGGAAAAGAAGGGAAGTTTGGATTTCTTACAAATATTGAGGGATGAGAACAAACAATTGAAAGAAAAGGTGACTAATACTTCTCTTCAAATACTTTTTCTATTTTATCTTATTTGAAACTGAAGCCGTTAGTGTTTTCAATACTTACCAAAAACAGTACTATCTTATATCAAAATGAAGTTTCAAGGACAATATTTTTCATTTAGGGATGTTAATAATATGTGTGGCTGATATGATTGAGTTCATGAAATGAAAGCATTTGATTTGGAAAACATGAGGTATAGTATGTTAAGAAAAAGGGAAGGACTACAAAGATGCAAAGGAAGGGTGTGGAGGCATTTTCTGTTCTCATAATGTCTTATTCTAGATCATATATGTTATTGTGTAATTCATAACCTCCTTATAAATTCCTAGCTAGGCTGTATCTTCTAATGGAGCAATAGATCCCTAATCATGCACGATTTTCAAGTAATATGCCTCGATTTGGTTAGAAGTTCACAAATTTCTATTTAGGTCTTGAGTCGACTGGAAAAGTGCACATTGCATACTAATAAGATGACTTATTTACCAGAACTCCATAATGTCAGGCATTTGCATAGATGGTTGTGACCGAATAGTCCATAGTAATAAGAAAACAACTTTTATGAAAGAAATTTAGAAGTTGTTGGGGCTGTCAAGAAACATAAAGCCACTCAGGAACTATTAGAGTAGACTATAGAGGAGCATGGTGTAGAACTTGAAAGATTGAAAAGAAGGGTTTCTGAAAATATTTCCATGAGAAATTACCCAAAGTTAGGGCAACAAAGGAATTGATCCTTGGTGTGAGAGTAACCATTGTGCTTAATTTGGAGGATATAATGAAGTTTTTACGATATATATGGGGAGTGGTGGACAGAGCTCACAATTTTGCCCAAAGAGTTCTCACTTTAAAATACATATTGAACGCAGAGTTGGAGAAGGATGGAGAGTCTAATGAGAGCTATGTTCAATTGTTTGTTGATAAAACGAAAGCAATAAATTATTTTGAAATACAATAAAAATTTCCCACTAACATGGGGTTAAAGGAAATTCAAAGATGTTGGAATTATAGCCTCAAGGCACTTAGGCAGTTGATCTAATGATCAGAAGAGGTCAGATGTTTTCATGAAGAAATCAATCTTATGAATACTTTGGAGGATCCAGAGCTAATACATTAAGTAAAACTATTTACTAAGGGAGAGATTGAAACTAAAGTCATACAGACAAAGGTTAACCTGGCAGTTGACAGCTTGAACCAAATATATGAGGTAGAGATCAGAAAGTGCCTAGCATACTTTGTAATTGGCAACATAGAAAGTATCTTATTGATCAAAGAAAAGTTGACCATATTTTATAAAATTGACAAAGAGTTACTTGAGGTTAAAGTTAAAGGGGAGTCGACTGTGAGCCCACAACATATGACTTTATTAAAACTTCGATAGATCAACTCCTGGTTGAAGTCACTGATCTTGACTAGGTTTGGCATTCCATTGGAGCAGTTAGGAAAAATACAAAAGATCTTAACTGAATTAATCAATTCTCTGCATTGCAGCAAGTGTTCTTTCAGGATTCTTGTCTCCATAAATTTTTTAAGTACAAAATAATCTTTGCTTTCACTTCTTTTTTCGTTTTGGCTCAATTTGTTGCTTCTGCTATTTTCCTTGATTTGAATACAGGAAATCTTGTGCTCAAACTGAGTTCATTGTCACTTGTCTTATTTCAGGTCTTTCTTTAATATATTTGATATGCAGGACCCCCATCCTAGTGTTTGAAGGTGAACACATTTTGCTTTTATAATGTCATCCAATTTAATCATTGAGACCCTCTTGTAGTGCTCTTAAGAAAACAGACTTCTCAGACCTTTTTAATGACTACGTTATTAGGACCATAATATTATTTTTGAGCTCTTGAGAAGATTATGAAAGGATGCATGGATTTTATGATTTTGTTATGGTCTATGTCCAAGCATGATCCTGATTATGTTTCTTTTGTAGGCTCCTTGATTTTAAAGGAAAATTCTTTCAAAATATTCTAAATGGACAACACTCGCCTTTTTATTTCCTTCTTTAAATGCTTTTGAATTTTATCGGTCTTACATTAATTTTTAAAAGCATGGATAGTCTGAGCAAGTCAATTTATGAATTTCATTAATCTTTCTATGCTATGCATTTTGTCGCTCCCTGGTCCACTTCACACAGAGCTTGTTGTAATTGATATATCTACATTCTATATTCCCTTCACTGCTACACAGTCCCTCAGTCCATTCCATCGAATACTTCCTTGTGTGAAGTGGAATATGGGATCTAGATATACCAGTGGAATACTGGATACTTGTGTGAAGTGGAATATAGAATCTAGATATACCAGTGTTTTTGAACAAAACCCATTGTAATCACTATGGATGGCATTGGCCTTTTAGAGAAGATAATGTGTCCATGTTTTCATGGTTTATATTAATCGATACATCTCAAAGTTTGTGTGGAATAATTCAAAACTAAAAAATGTATAATTATCTTAGTGGTATGCAACATGTCTCCTTTTTTGCATCATTAGTATTCCTATGGCATGCCCATAAGTATCCACCTTGATCTGAAACACTTCAGTGATTGGAAATAAAGGAAAGGATTGGTTTGGCCACAAGTTACAACTCTTTGGTTGACCTATTCACACACCTGTTGTTGTACTACACCCTAGTAGAATTTGACTTGGTCTTTGTTCAATTTTTCTATTGAACAAGTTACAAAACTATGCCTGCTACCTTCAACATACAATATACAATCTTATTCAAATTATCGTTAAAAGATAAGAATGACATTTAAGCCTAGAATATCGTTTGAGCTCACTTTGTTCTGGAGTAGCCTGCTATTGAATCTGCAAAGGATCAATTAGTGAGTCCCCAAGATTGAATCTGCATAGTAAGATTAATTATGCATCAAGATTCATTTTGTGTGTAAAATTATGGTCAGTCCCCTTTCTTTTGCATCTCTTCCCTTTGTATCCACACAACCCTGAAGGTTTGTTGAATGATCTTAAATCGCCATCGGAATTGTTGGATTTTGGAGACTTATCTGACTGTATCGATAGTGGAACTAGGGGTTCAAGACTGCATGTTGTCAATCCAACATTTGACTATGTTCCCCCACAACTTGTGAACCTTTTCATCACGGATACGTGAGAGTGTCAGTTTTTCTCTATGGAAATGATGGTTGTGTGAATTCATTTACCATTTCATCATCTTTGAATGCTAATATTGTTTCTCCCCATTTCATTCTTTTTATATTCCCCGGGATGATTGGGTGTGCATCAAAGTTCATAACTTCAAAGTTTATTGATTATTAGAATTAAATATCAAAACTAGTTATCAATACCTTCATCAATTGCATCAATTGCAATGCGTATGTGTATTATGTTCATTATAACTTCGTGGCATTAAGGAAAAGCACTTTGATACCCAATTGACTTTTAGGATATAGTGTAAGTGCATATTGATCTAACATCATCTCGGGCTTGGTAAATGTTTCATTAGACACAATTCATTTTACATTTTATAGAACTGGCATGCCAAAGCACAGGCAAGCCGCTACTAAGAGTGTTCCTGAATTGGAGTGATGTCAGACATTTTGGTACAAATTTGATGAAAACTCCCAAAGGCGTTGTCAAATGGTTTAGGCATGTGTTTGTATGTTATAAATGAAAATCATAATAATCTATTGTTGTTTCTCTTAAATATGACTGTATCTATATAATAGTTCAGGAACCATCATATAATTCAAAAATTCTAAAAAATAACTTAGGAAATGTAGATATCGAATCTTTTGAATGGTTTGTTTAGATCCTTAATATGAATACACTTGGGATATTAGAGATCCTTCTTGTTTAACTTTGAAGTTTTGAAGTTCAATTTTACCTCCATTTGAAAGCCAGTTTTAACCTTCAATTATTGCATTGAAACTTGAAAGTTGGTGATTAATTGTTGTTTAGGTTGAGCTATCTAGATTTTGTTACAGCTAAAAATTCTTCAAATTTTCCATTGAAAAAGTTACAAAACTATTCCTGCTACCTTCAAAATACAATATAAAATCTTATTAAAATTATCGTTAAAACATAAGACTAGCATTTAAGCCTAGCATACTATTTGGGCTTATTCTGTTCTGGGTAACCTGCTATTGAATCTGCAAAGGATCAATTGGTCAGTCCCCAAGATTGAATCTGCATAGTTAGATTAATTATGCATCAAGATTCATTTTGTGTATAACATTATGGTCATTCCCCTTTCTTTTGCAACGTTACCCTTTGTCTCCACACAACCCTAAAGTTTTGTTGAATGATCTCAAATCACCATCGGATTTTTTTGGATTTTGGAGACTTATCTGACTGTATCGACAGTGGAACTGGGGGTTCAAGACTGCGTGTTTTCAATCTAGCATTTGACTGTGTTGCCCCACAGCTCGTGAACCTTTTCATCACTGATACATGAGAGTATCATATTTTCTCTATGGAAATGATGGTTGTGTGAATTCATTTTACCTTTTCATCATCTTTGAATGCTAATATTGTTTCTCTCCATTTCATTCTTTCTATATTCCCTAGGATAATTGGGTGTGCTTCAAAGTTCATAACTTCAAATTTTTATTGATTATTAGAATTAAATAACAGAACTAGTTATCAATACCTTCATCAATTGCATCAATTACAATAAGTATGTATATTCTGTTGATTATAACTTCGTGACATTAAGGAAAAGCACTTTGATACCCAATTGAATTTCAGGATACAATGTAAGTGCATATTGATCTAACATCATCTCAGGATTGGTAAAGGTTTCATTAGACACAGTTCATTTTACATTTTACAGATCTGGCATGCCAAAGCACAGGCAAGCTGCTACTAAGAATGTTCCTGAACTCGGGTGATGCCAGACATTTTGGTACAAATTTGGTGAAAACTACCAAAGGCGTTGTCAAATGGTTTAGGCATGTGTGTGTATGTTATAAACGAAAATCATAATAATCTATTGTTGTTTCTCTTAAATATGATAGTATCTATATAACACTTCAAGAACCACCATATAATTCAAAACTTCTAAAAAATAACTTAGGAAATGTAGATATTGAATCTTTTCAATGGTTTGAATAGTTTCTTAATATGAATACACTTGAGATATTAGAGATCCTTCTTGTTTAACTTTGAAGTTCAATTTTTCCTCCATTTGAAAGCCAGTTTTAACCTTCAATTCTTGCATTGAAACTTGAAAGTTGGTGATTAATTGTTGTTTAGGTTGAGCTATCCAGCTCTTGTTACAGATAAGAATTCTTCAAATTTTCTATTGAACAAGTTACAAAACTATGACTACTACCTTAAACATACAATATACAATCATATTCAAATTATCGTTAAAAGATAAGACTGACATTTAATCCTAGCATATTGTTTGATCTCATTCTATTCTGGAGTAGACTGTTATTGAATCTGCAAAGGATCAATTGGTCAATCCCCAAGATTGAATATGCATAGTTAGATTAATTATGCATCAAGATTCATTTTGTGTATAACATTATGGTCAGTCCCCTTTCGTTTGCATCTCTTCCCTTTGTATCCACACAACCCTGATGTTTTGTTGAATGATCTTAAATTGCCATCGGAATTGTTGTATTTTGGAGACTTCTTTGACTGTATCGACAAAGGAACTGGGGGTTCAAGACTACATGTTGTTAATCCAGCATTTGAATATGTTCCCCCACAACTCGTGAACCTTTTCATCATTGATACGTGAGAGTGTCCGTTTTTCTCTATGGAAATGATGGTTGTGTGAATTCATTTACCTTTTCATAATCTTTGAATGCTAATATTGTTTCTCCCCATTTCATTCTTTTTATATTCCCTGAGATGACTGGGTGTGATTCAAAGTTCATAACTTCAAAGTTTTATTGGTTAGTAAGATTAAATAACATAACTAGTTATCAATACCTTCATCAATTGCATCAATTGCAATGAGTATGTGTATTATGTTGATTATAGCTTCGTGACATTAAGGAAAAGCACTTTGATACCCAATTGACATTCAGGATACAATGCAAGTGCATATTGATCTGACATCATCTTAGGCTTGGTAAATGTTTCATTAGACATAGTTCATTTTACATTTTACAGATCTGGCATGCCAAAGCACATGCAAGCTGCTACTAAGAGTGTTCCTGAGCTGGAGTGATGCCAAAAAATTTGGTACAAATTTGATGAAAAATACCAAAGGCATTGTCAAATGGTTTAGGCATGTGTGTGTATGTATAAAAAAAAATCATAATAATCTTTGTTGTTGCTCCTAAATATGATAGTATCTATATAACAGTTCGGGAGCTATCATATAATTCAAAACTTCTAAAAAATAACTTAGGAAATGTAGATATTGAATATTTTGAATGGTTTGATTAGTTCCTTAATATGAATACACTTGGGATATTAGAGGTCCTTCTTGTTTAACTTTGAAGTTCTGAAGTTCAAATTTACCTCCATTTGAAAGCCAGTTTTAACCTTCAATTCTTGCATTGAAACTTAAAAGTTGGTGATTAATTGTTGTTTAGGTTGAGCTATCTAGCTCTTGTTATAGCTAAGAATTATTCAAATTTTATATTGAAAAAGTTACAAAACAATGCCTTCTACCTTCAACATATAACATACAATCTTATTCAAATTATTGTTAAAAGATAAGACTGGCATTTAAGCCTAGCATATTGTTTGGGCTCATTCTGTTCTGGAGTAGCTTGCTATTGAATATGCAAAGGATTAATTGGTCAGCCCCTGAGATTGAATATGCATAGTTAGATTAATTATGCATCAATATTCATTTTGTGTATAACATTATGGTCAGTCCCCTTTCTTTTGTAGCTCTGCCCTTTGTATCCACACAGCCTTGAAGTTTTGTTGAATGATCTTAAGTCGCCATCAAAATTGTTGGATTTTGGAGACTTCTCTTACTGTATCGACAGTGGAACTGGGAGTTCAAGACTGCGTGTTTTCAATCTAGCGTTTGACTATGTTCCCCCACAGCTCGTGAACCTTTTCATGACTGATACGTGAGTGTCATCTTTTCTCTATAGAAATGGTGGTTGTGTGAATTCATTTTACCTGCAATCTTAAATGTGTCTTGTTTATGACATTAGAAATAGAATAAAATGGTTTCTTCCATGCCATTTTCTCTTTATAATCTTTTATTAGTAATATTTTGGATTTAGTTTTAAAGTCAGGGTTTCATGATATATTACTCAATCTCCCACTTATGTTTTGCAGTGGAGGACACAATCCCTCATATATATACCGACTAATAGCCGATTATTATACTCCCGATGACTATGTGCTCCAGCAGCATGTAGAATATTGGATATGAGAAAGTCCCTGTATCTTATACAGGTCGTTAACAGTTTTAGTCCGAAATTCTTGACATTCTTATTGGTCCAGGAGGATATTGGTGGCCACCCACCTATTCCACTTGGACCCCCACCATTGTTTCTTTCAGTTTTCCAGTTTCCTTAATTGTAGCACAATTTACTATTTTTGGCAGTTTTCGGGTCCTAAACTTCCAGACTCATTTTGAGGCCCTAAACGACGTTTTTTCGGCATCGAATGGTCGGGCACATATGAGTCCATTTTGGACTCAATATTTGTTGTTTATGAATGTATTCTTTGAATAGATCTTTCTAACGATGTATCATGCGTGTCAAATGGAGGTAGTATGCCAAAGTTACGACCCCGGGAAATTGATGTACCAAGTAACCCAACGAGGCCCACATTTTGGCATTTCACCTCCTAGGGTTAGGTTTTTGGATGTATAGGGTTTCCATTGTTTCTCAATAATATATAGGCCTTCGAGCCTCATTGTAGCATAGAGTTCAGAGGCATGTAGCCGCCACATGTCTTCTCAGAGATAAGCTACGAGCACTAGCTAGTTTATTTCCACTCTGTATGTAAACAAGTTTCAGTTCTTTGATTAATGAAATGAAGTGTTATTTTCACTGCATCTTTGTTTCTATGGTTATTTGTGTATTCTGTTGTGTTCCTACATAAATCCGGATCACTTATTCAGTTTTCATTTTGTATGTACGTAGTGATTCTTAATTGATTTTTTCCTTCTTGAACTTTCTGAAATTGCCAGAAGTTGTGCATATATAATGAGACACTGATAATTTTGCAAATATCATTTGTTCCTGGTAACCTAATGCCAGAATGATTCTACATAGGATAGTGTTGTCATTCTAAATGATGAAAATAAAATTACAAATCTCTGCCTCTCTAGAGATATGAAGAAAGTCGAGGGCAGAAGGATGAAAGTATGCCTCTTTCTTATACATGGATAGAGATGTCCTTTCTGGCATATAATGCCTTTGGTTACCAATTTTTTTTTGTTTATATTGAACTTTCATGGCAGTGTGTAATGCTTCAACAACCGCTTTAGAAAAAATCATCAGACTCACATTTGATGCCAAATTTCTTCAAAAACATTGTAGGCAAAGCAAAAATTTGATTTTAAAGGGACTTTTCGGGGCTCATCTTGCCCTTTTCACTAGCAGAATTCATTTCCATAAGTGAAAACTCTGCTTCAGGGTGCTGATAGAGGGGGAAAGTATTTAATTCAAGGAAAATACACTTGATTAGATTCATCAAAAAATATTATTCAATCCTTCACAGTTTATTACACAAACATATCCCAGGAATGATTTTGATCAATATTTTGCAGATTTTTGCAACAAGATAGGTTTTATTGGTAGTAGATTAATCTATCATTAGCATAGATTTAGTTTCATGATCTATTGTTTTGTAAAAACCCACAAATATTTGTTACCCTAGGTTACAATTTTATTCCACCAACATACTAACGTACATGATTGGACATCTTAAACGTGTTACAGTTAACATATGATTTCTGCTCTGTCTCCTTTCTCCATTATCCATGTATGATTTCCCCTTTCTGTCTTTGCTAGATAGAGATTTGTTTGTTTTATTGCTCTTTGTTGGATCCAAACATCTTCCTTTGATCACTAAAGGAATGTTGTTGTTTTGTTTGCTTGTGCTAGAGCAGATTATGACATCATATCAGATTCTTGGAGGTTCCTTGCTTACACCCATTCGGGATATTCTGCTGCAATTTTTGGAAAGAGATGATAAGATTTTTTCAAAATAACCTGAAAATTTGACAGTCAAGATAGAGTTTCTAGAAGATCCATCCACAAATAGAAATGTCTTTGAGTCAGTTAAGGATTTCTGAGGATCAAAGGAAGACAGAGGGACATCTAGTGGGAACTAAAAAAAATATACAGAAATAAAGGAACCCGATACAGAATTAGCAAAGAATGTTACAACTAATTATGTGTTTTCTATTTGTCTATAATATGTTGCACTTGTTATATTTTCATTCAAATATAACAAGTGCAACATATTATATGGAATATAATATGCTGCACTTGTTATATTTTCATTCAACTTTTGTTCTTTTGTTATATAGAAAACAATTAGGCCAGGGTCAGATGGAAGAAAATAAAGAGCAACTTCAACTTCCAGGAGCTCCTCATTTTGAACCTGCCCTTGATATCAAACAACATGAGTCAATTCAAGATGTAAAATTTCTAAAGCCAATTATGATTTTCAGTAACGATAAGAAAGATTAAGTAATGACCCGACTGACAAATTCTGCTGGCTCAATGAACCACTCAAATTCTCTTCCAAAAAAGAGTAAATAGAACTCTATCAAGAGCAAGATCTTAAATGATGTAGGTGAACAGTATTTAGAAAAGGTTCAAGTAGGAACAAGCATATTACACCAACCAATGAAGGGGAATGATGTTGTAGTGGGAATACATAAGTCCAAACAGCAAGAAAAATGGAAGCCAAAACCAAATACTTCTAATAAAGGTATGTCTCTGCAAATCCTTTCTTTTGATTTGGTTTTCACTTAGTGATTATTTTTATGTGCTTTGCTATTTGTTTATAATATGCTGCACTTGTTATATTTTCATTCAACTTTTGTTCTTTTTTTATATGGAATACAACCAGGACAGGGTCAGATGGAAGCAAATAAAGAGCAACTTCAACTTCCAGGAGCTCCTCATTCTAAACCTGCCCTTGATATCAAACAACCTGAGCCAATTCAAGATATAAAAGCTCTGAAGCCAATTACGATTTCCAGTAACGGTAAGAAAGATCAAGTAATGACCCGACCGTCGAATTCCGTGGGCTCAATGAACCACTCAAATTCTCTTCCAAAAAAGAGTAAACATAGCTTTGTTAAGAGTAAGAGCTTAAATGATGTAGGTCAACAGTATCTAGAAAAGGTTCAAGTAGGAACAAGCATACTACACCAAGTAATGAAGGGGAATGATGTTGTATCAGGAATACACAAGTCCAAATAGAAAGAAGAATGGAAGCCAAAACCAAATACTTCTGATAAAGGTATGTCTCCACAAATCCTTTCTTTTGATTCGGTTTTCACTTAGTGATTCTTTTTATGTGCTTTCCTATTTGTCTATAATATGTTGCACTTGTTATATTTTCATTCAAAATTTTGTTCTTTTGTGTGTCCTACATTTCCATCAAGAGCATAAATCATTGTGCTTAATTCTTAAAAAAAAATCACAATGATGTCTTCCTCCTTTGTGTCAAAGGGTAATGCAGTGCAAGGAAAGTGCAAGAATGAAAGTGAGTCTGAGGTACATAAGCCTCTTAAGAATGCCAAGTCCAGAGCAACAGTTGATGGCTTTGTTTCCGCCTTTCACACACTTGGGGGGATTGTGGCAGAAATATTCAAGCCACTCGGTGTGTCCTTCGGGGAAAGTCTCAAGTCAAGGCTATCACCTTGTTCTTGACTCCTCTGTTTAGGAAAAATCCTAACGAAGCCAACGGGGGTAGACCCTACAAGTTACTAAGGATGGTTACTTAGATGATGATGGTATTAAATGAGTAAGTTTTTTAGGAGTTTTGATTTAACAATTGTAAACAACAGATAACATGACGAGACAATCACAAATAAGCACGATATGACACCCAATCACGTATAGATTGAAAGAAATAAATAGTTGACCAGTTCCTTAAATGGAGCCGAAAATAATTAAGAGTGCTTCCAAGTGCTGGAGTGAATGTTGTGCAATTGTATCTTGGTACGTTTTAAATTAATGTGAAAATATGAGTGAATTAAATTAGGCGGGGCGACTCCAAATATACCCAGGGGGTACTTGGAGTTGTCCAAAAGTAACAACCGCTACGGCTACCTGCAAGGAATGTTTGGGATGGATGGAGTCTCTGAGGCTATGTTCATAATACACCCACTAGGATGTAACAAAGATCGATGCCTCGAGGTCACTGTCCATTAGTTCCCACTTCATTTGGGAATTTTTCCACCATTTACGGTTTAATTGAGGCATTGGATTTTTTCCTGTGGTGGTTAATTGGGAAAGTGAATCCTAATTATTCTAGTCACTCGCATTGCTTTTGATGTAGCTTGAATGATCGGACAAACCGCATCTAAGTGCAGAGCATACACACTAGAGTCTTGTAAATTTTAGTAAATTTTAAGAGCGTGTTCTTGTTAAAAAAAGACCCTCCAGGAATCTCTTTTGGTCCAAGTGGACCTCAATCAGGAAATCAAGGAGGGGTTAATTTTAATGCTTGCTTATGAAAAGTAACAATGAAAATAAAAGCAAAAAACACACACTACAGGTTTTCTAGTTAATCCTACCATGATCCTCTCTCACCTTTTGGTTCAATCGGGGATTTGCGGGGTAAGTATTAGTATTAATTTGATTTAAAAATATGGAATAATGACAAATGTGATCAAAGTATACAATCCTGCACGACAAGACTAAGCTAGAGAAAAAAAGGGAAAAAATGCAAAAAAGTGAAACGGACGCGGATCCCCCTTGAGGGGATGGGGAGTGGGCTCGCCGATATCCTACTCGAAGTGATTCTTTATTATTAAAGGTTAAAATATTAGAAAAATAATTTCACTTTGGTCCTTTTTATCTGGGATCCAAAGGCTTACAACAAGCTTACAACAAGCCTAAAAGGAAGAAATGCAGCGGGGGAAGCCTCCGGGAAGCTCCGGTTTGCCCAAGAGTCGGAAAACGGGAAGCGTCTCCTTATTTTTTTTCTTAAACCTGCTAAAAACAAGCAATCTATTAAAATCAAATGTGCCAAAAAACACTTTAAAAGTGCTTTGGGTCACCACACTAATTACTGAAAAAAAAGACTAGGTTAAAAATTGTTAAAAAGGAACAATTTAGTTTTGCAAAAGGGAACCAAGGAAAGTAAGCTTTTCTTGGGATCTTGGCTTGCTTTTTGGGTAGCCAATATGATTTTCACTTTCTTGCAAAATTTAAATCTTTAAAGAACGAAAAAAAAAGAAACTACCTTATGAGCAAGCTTTAGATCTACAATTTAGCTACTTGTAAAAATGAATTTCTTCACCTAGATCTATCTTTAAAATATGATATTTTTTATGAAATTTCAAATCTAAGAAACAGGACTCTTAAGAACTAGATATAACAATGTATAAGAAATTTTTAGAAGAAGATCTGATCATAAGAGGATGAACAAGTAACTGGAACATTGATTTTAATAAAATGGAGGAAGAGAAGGGGGAAGGCATGTTGTTGGATAGATCTGCAAGGGAAACTTGTTATTGGAATACACAGGGGAAATGCCTTCACAAAAATGTCAGATGTACAGTGGAGTCAAACTAGATCCATAGCTCGTCCAATCCTTGCCACCTGAAAGCTAAACACACAACCTTGCACAAAACCTTATGAGATCTGGATATATATATGAAAAAGAGACAATAATTACATGCAAATAAGATTATTAAACATGTATAATATAGATATTCAAACACATATGCTATGAGATATAGAAAAACAAGTAATATTACTTTCCCAACTACACTCCTATTGATTCAGTTGAATCATTCTATCCAGACAAAGTTCAGATGCAAAAATTGAGAGAAAAACCAGCAACATCAATAGCCGCAAGACAATGCTTATTCCACACACATGAGAGCATTACACCATTTAGCCTCCAAATCTTCTTTTTTCCAACATTGAAAATATTACAACAGTATTACAATAGCAAGCCTATTCTCCCCAACTCAAACTAGCTTCAAGAAGGGAATGGCACCCTCAATTTATAGCCAGACTGGCCAAGAGGGGCGCATGCCTGACTGAAGGAGAGACTGCAGCTGATGGAGAGTTAAGTCGAGCCTGATCTGATGATGAACTAAGTCTAACTGGACTAGAACTGCAAATCGGAGTGACACCTCACTCAGTGAACTGACCCACCCATCAAACAATTACCAAATTAATCCACACGTGTGGAGGAGAGAGAAAGAGGGCACATGCCTCAAACCTGCGTGAGCCAATTAAGCTCCTCTTCAGCCCTGATCAATGCCTTCAGTATAGGAATGATAAATCCCAGTCAATCCGAAGCCAATGAGACTGGTTTCAATCAAATCAGAGCAAATCCGGCTAATTTAGAAACTTGGATTTGCTCCATTGTTTAATTAATTTTTAATTAAATTAATTAATATTTGATTTTTTTGGATTTTCTTACCTGAGTGATGGAAAAATTACTCAAAACTTAGGAAAAGTGGGTTTATGGGTTTACCGGGTGCTCCGAGTTAGAAAATGAGAACACCCATGACTGAAACTGACTTTTAACCCCACTTTTATTACAAGACCAATTTTCCATTTAGACTATTAAAAAATAGCCTAAGTTTTGTGGAAAAATTAAAATTAAAAATTAAAAAAAACAAAACCTAGGGGGACTTAGCACATACTCATATGACTCGACCATAATCACTAGCATGTTTATACATTGAAACACATACTCCAATAACCTCAATAGGCCTAAATGTCAATCTGACCACCCCAACTTTAGAGGTATTAAGTGAAAAACTCAGAAAGTATCAGTCGTTTATTCAACAACCAATAATAACCAAGGGAAAAAACACTCTAGGCTGATAGCATTGACAAATGAGTCCAAGATATCGAGTCTTTTACAGACACTAACATGCTATAACATTTTATTACAACTACCCCAAGGGGGTATGAACATGTGTAGATAAAAAAACACTTCCCAGAAGCAAGTCTGAAGGTCTTCTGAAGTCCGAACAAATCATCTTTGTCCAGTTCACCAGGCTCACTTGATAACACTAACTAAGTACAACTTAGGTGGTAACATCTTGCTCCAACTGCATGACGTGTGCTCAATCTGGTCATAGGGAAAGGAGAGGATACGAGAACACCAGAATCTCTGGTTTATATACCCTGTAAAAACATCTCAACTTGACAAGAAAACCTCAGTAGCACAAGCTTTATATAAAATACAAATGAACCACTAAGCTGGTTTATTTAAACAAATTAAATGTATCTAATTAATGAAAGAAAAGTTTTATTATATCCAAGTACAAAACGGAAATGCAGAAAGTAAATGCTCTCTTTTAAGGAGCTTATTTTCCTACTCTAAGCATGATATAAAAAGGTTAGGTGTAATAAAAAATCCAATGTAACCACCTAAGTATTTTATTAACATAAAAAAAAATTGCCTTATCTTTGGTTACCAACCAAAGTAAGGATACTTTATTCATAAAATGCAAACTTGCATGATCATCCGGAATGGGCGAGCTGGATGGGAAATCATAGGCATGAATAATGTCATTAAATTTTTTCCCAAACTAGTATGTGCTTGCGTAGGTTGCTTCTATCCATGACTAGATAGGACTGATATACCAATCGACATGATGAGGCAGACTGACTACATCATCATACTGATCATCAAGGCTTACCGAATGATAACTCATTGCATAAGCCCCAAGCTGCCCCAAATCATAAGGAACCTCTACATGTGAAGAATATGGTTGAGATTGATATTCCACTGACTGCATCACATCTCAATTTTCACAACATTGCTTCTCAATGTTTTCATTATTGTTACCTCTGTGTGGCTCTGCATGATATGAATCTGAATGATCATGTGAAAATTTTGAATGCTCCTCTTCCATACTAATATTTTCCCAGGTATCCACGCTCCCCTCTATGGATGTATCGTAGATTGGACTTCCACAAATTTTTGAATAGACACTCCCCTTGATGGACATATCATGGATGGGATTCTCATGAATAAGATTTTCACAAGTTGGATTATCTATGAAATTCCAATAGTCGTCACTCCCATCTATGTCGGATATGAAATAGTCTTCCTTGCTGGTATCACATCCTAAGATATAACTACCGTCCTCCTGTTCATAATAATTATCCTTCAAAGTTTTGGTTTCAAAGATATTACAAGAAGTTAAACTTTCCAAAACTTCATCCATAAGTGATGAACATAGAGGAGTGTCATCATACACATCATAAATTTCTTCATAAGTGTCGATCTCTATAATGGTTTCCTCATGAGGGCTTTCTGGAAAAATATTAGCATTGCAACAAACTTGAGAATACCTCAAATCTTCAATGTTTTCAGTTATGGTGACATGAGGAGAGACCTCAACAATGTGTTCAATCATGGGTTCCTCGTGAAGCTCTTCAATAGGATCATCCTGAGTGTGCTCATCTATAATGGAAGTCATGGGCTCCTTTAGCTCCTTTAGGTAGGCGAGGGCCCTTTCTACAACAGTTACCATATCTCCCTCACCATTATGCCACCTCTCAAAAAACATAGCACATAAGTCTTCAAGGGAGGTAACCCATTTATAAGAAAGACCACAAAACCATATCCAAACTTTCTTTTCCAAATAATTAGCAAAAATTCACATCATATTATCCCTATGAAGTATGTTGATTTTATTCACAAATGAAAGAAAGGATATGATGTGACAGACAACTGAATCACCATTTCCATAAAAAATTGGAGCCTGAAAATATCTTTTATCGTGGAGATATGGTTCATGGTTAGGAAAACCTGGGATGCCCAAGAAATCGATAGGAGGATATGCATTGGAAATTTGAGCACCATAATCCTCATCATCCATAACTGCTTATCAGTAGCATATATCAACCATGTATTTTGTATTGAAACGGAGCTATCAAATAATGAGCATTTAAAGTTTTACTATGTCATATGAGCTCATCTACACACAACAAGTCTCAACAAAATTATGAGAAAGTAGGGTTTTATCACTTCAATGGAGTCTCCATGTGAAAAAGAAAAATAAGCATTTATAAATCTTTCACAAAAATTATTTTTTTCTTTTCTTTATAAAAATAAAAACTGAAAAAAGCCAGTGGAGTCGCCAGATGAAAATTAAAGATCTACTCTAAGCATTCATCAAACAAAGAAAAAACAAAAATGAAGAAAACAAAAGTCGTAATCGGGAATAAAAATATTTATTCCCGAAAACGGCGCCAAAGGATGTTGCCGCCTTTCACACACCTGGGGGGGAATGTGGAAAAAATATTCAAGCCACTTGGTGTGTCCTTGAGGGCAAGTCTCGAGTCAAGGCTGTCACCTTGTTCTTGACTCCTCCATTTAGGCAAACTCCTAACGAAGCCAAGGGGGCTAGACCCTACAAGTTACTAAGGCTGGTTACTTAGATGATGATGGTATTAAATGAGTAAGTTTTTTATGAGTTTTGATTTAACAATTGTAAACAACAGATAACATGATGAGACAATCACAAATAAGCACGATATGACACCCAATCACGTATAGATTGAAAGAAATAAACAATTGACCAGTGCCTTAAATGGAGCCGAAAATAATTAAGATTGCTTGCAAGTGCTGAAGTGAATGTTGTGAAATTGTATATTGGTATGTTTTAAATTAATGTGAAAAGATGCGTGAATTAAATTAGGTGGGGGGACTCCATATATACCTGGGGTGTACTTGGAGTATGTCCAAAAGTAAAAACCGCTATGGATAACCGCAAGGAATGTGTGGGCTGGATGGAGTCTCTAAGACTATGTTCATAATACACCTGCTAGGATGTAACAAAGATCAGTGCCTAGAGGTCACTGTCTAGTAGTTCCCACTTCCTTTGGCTATTTTTCCACCGTTTATGGTTTAATCGAGGCATTGGATTTTCGCCTACGGTGGTTAATTGGGAAAGTGAATCCTAATTATTCTAGTCACTCGCGTTGCTTTTGATGTAGCTTGACTAATCTGACGAACCACAGCCAAGTGTAGAGCATACACACCGGAGTCTTGTAAATTTTAGTAAATTTTAACAGCGTGTTCTTGTTAAAAAAAAGACCCTCCAGGAATCTTTTTCATTCCAAGTGGACCTCAATCGGGAAATCAAGGAGGGGTTAATTTTACTGCTTGCTTCTGAAAAGTAATAATGAAAATAGAAGTAAAAAACACACACTACAGGTTTTCTAATTAATCCTACCATGATCCTCTTTCACCTTTTGGTTCAATCGGGGATTCGTGGGGTAAGTATTAGTATTACTTTGATTTCAAAATATGGAATAATGACAAATATGATCAAAGTATACAATCCTACATGACAAGACTAAGCTAGAGCAAAAAATGGAAAAAATGCAAAAAAGTGAAACGGACGCGGATCCCCCCTGGGGAACGGGGAGTGGGCTCGAAAGAGCATACTTGAAGTAATTATTTATTATTAAAGCTTACAATATCAGCAAACTAATTTCATTTTGGTCCTTGTTATCTGGTATCCAAACGGTTACAACAAGCTTACAACAAGCCTAAAAAGAAGCACAGCATCGGGAGAAGTCTCCGAGAAGCTCCGGTTCGCCCAAGAGTCGAAAATGGGAAGAGTCTCCTTCTCTTTTTTGTTAAAAATGCTAAAAACCAGAAAGCTATTAAAATAAAATGTTCCCAAAAACACTTTAAAAGTGCTTTGGGTCACCACACTAATTACTGAAAAAAAGACTAAGTTAAAAATTGTTAAAAATGAACAATTTAGTTTTGCAAAAGGGAACCACGGAAAGCAAGCTTTCCTTGGGATCTTGGCTTGCTTTTTGGGTAGAAAATATGATGTGCATTTTTTTACATAATTTAAATCTTTAAAGAGCGAAAAAAAGAAACTACCTTATCAGCAATCTTTAGATCTACGATTTAGCTACTTGCAAAAAGGAATTTCTTCACCTAGATCTATCTTTAAAATATGATATTCTTTATGAAATTTCAGATCTAAGCAACAAGACTCTTAAGAACTAGATCTAACAATGTATAATCAATTTTTAGAAGTAGATCTGATCATAAGAGGAGGAACAAGTAATTGGAATATTGATTTTAATAAAATGGAGGAAGAGAAGGGGGAAGGCCTGTTGTTGGATAGATCTACAAGGGAAACTTGTTAGTGGAATACAAAGGGGAAATGCCTTCAAAAAATGTCGGATGTACAGTGGAGTCAAACTAGATCCACAGCTCGTCCAATCCTTTCCACCTGAAAGATAAACGCACAGCTAAACACACAACCTTGCACAAAACTTTATGAAATCTTGATATATATATGAAAAAGAGACAAGAATTACATGCAAATAAGATTATTATACATGTATAATCTAGATCTTAAAACACATATGCTATGAGATACAAAAAAACAAGTAATCTTACATGCCCAAATACACTCCTATTAATTTATCTGAATCATTCAAGCTAGACAAGGTTCAGATGTAGAAATTGAGAGAAAAATTGGCAACATCAATAGCCGCAAGACAATGCTTATTCCACACACATTAGAGCATTATACCATTTAGCCTCCAAAGCTTCTTTATTCCAACAATGAAAATATTACAACAGTATTACAATAGCAAGACTATTCTCTCCAACTCAAACTAGATTCAAGAAGGGAATGACAACTTCAATTTATAGCCAGACTGGCTAAGAGGGGCGCATGTCTGACTGAAGGAGAGACTGCAATTGATGGAGAGTTAATCCGATCCTTATATGATGATGAACTAAGTCTAACTGGATTGGAACTACAAATTGGAGTGACACCTCACTCAGTGAACTAACCCACCCATCAAACAACTGTCAAATTGATCCACGCATGTGAAGGAGAGAGAAAGAGGGCGCATGCCTCATACCTGTGTGAGCCAGTTAAGCTCCTCTTCAGCCTTGATCAATGCCTTCAGTCAAGGAATGATATCTCCCAGTCAATCTGAAGCCGATGAGACTGATTTCAATCAAATTGAAGCAAATCCCACTGATTTAGGAACTTGGATTTGCTCCATTATTTAATTAATTTTTAATTAAATTAATTAATATTTGATTTTTTTTGGATTGTCTTACCTGAGTGATGGAAAAATTACTCAAAACTTAGGAAAAGTGGGTTTATGGGTTTACCGGGTGCTCCGAGTTAGAAAATGAGCACCCCCATGACTAAAATTGACTTTTAACCCCACTTTTATTACAAGACCAATTTTTCCATTTAGACTATTAAAAACAGCCTAAGTTTTGTGGAAAAAATAAAATTAAAAAATAAAAAATAAAAACAAAACCTAGGGGGACTTAGCACATGTTCATATGACTCAACCATAATGCCTAGCATGTTTATACATTGACACACGGACTCTAATAACCTCAATAGGCCTAAATGTCAAGTCGACCACCCCAACTTTGGAGGTATTGAGTGAAAAACTCAGAAATTATCAGTCGTTTATTCAGCAACCAATAATAACCAAGGGAAAAAACACTCTGGGCTGATCTCATTGAAAAATGAGTCCAGGAGACAGAGTCTTATACAGACACTACCATGCTAGAACATTTTATTACAACTCCCCCAAGGGGGTATGAACATGTGGTAGATAAAAAAATACACTTCCCAGAAGCAAGTCTAAAGGTCTTCTGAAGTCCAAAGAAATAATCTTTGTCCTGTTCACCAGGCTCACTTGATAACACCAACTAAGTACAACTTAGGTGGTAACAGGCTCTAATGGTGAATTGTCAACAGTTCCCATAGAATCAAGAAAATCTAATAACGTGCATGGACCACCAATGCGTGGTGTGAGACCTATTGCATCTAATTGAGTTACAAGAAGGGATCTTAATGGAGCAGTTGCTGTAAGTTCTATTAGAAGAGACCATGGGAAAGATATAGGAAATTATTTACTAAAAGAGGCCAAGGATCTGAAACACTCTACATACATATTAAAGGTCTGCTTGACGTTCATTATCCTTATTGCTCCATCTATACATAGCCTAAAATTATTCTCGTGACTTGATGCAATCCAATGTTTAAAATGCTAATTTCCTTAGAAGTCTAACATAGTTGCAATAGATGTTGCCAACTATGGGAGGTAGCGACCTTGAAATCATTGGTTGTTACTTTCAAGTGGCTTTAAAATTTCTTCATGGTGCTTCATTATTGGAGCCTTGCAATTATGACAATGCAAAGCATGGAGAAACAACTCAGGCTATGAATGTGTATACAGATACTTCCAGGCTCTGTGAGTAAGTCTCATAAGCTCTTAGAGTTTGAGTTGAAAGTTTTATCCATTTTTCTCATTAGTCAATCTGGATGTGAGCACACTGTATTAGCTTTACTTTTGGAAATTTCTCAGGTAATTTTGAAATATAGTCATGCTGATTCAACTATTGATAGGTTAGTTTCTCTATTACCTTTACAGATTTTGTGCCTTAACATATGAGAGAAACAAAGAAATGGCAGTTGTTGCCTTGGGATATAAATGCATGGGGGTAGTGCACGTGAGGGTTGTGTTGTCTAAAACTTCTTGTTTAGACATCAACGTTCGAGTTTGAGAGAAGAATAAACAAGACTGAGAGATATGATAAAAATGTTGTTCAAAATACTTTGAAGGACATCAAGAATATTGAGGAAGTTCGTGTTAGCAAGGAGGCTAAATTATGGGAGAACAGGTTTGTCTCATTCTCTTCAACTTTCCTTGTAAAAGAGTCAAGGGATAATAACTAAAAATTAGCTAATTGGTTATCTTCTAATTGTTGTTGCTTATAGAACCTGTGTGTCCAAATACAGTAGAACCACCATACAACATTCGTTTGTTCTCAAATCTTACCTTCGTCATGGTGATTTTTTTTCTTATCTTTATTACTTTGCCCATGGTGCACTTTTGGAGTGCCCTTGGTTCTAATAATTATTTTTATCAGTACAGTTGTGGCTATATCTAACGTATGTTGGCCAGAGATAAACTTACAAACATGAATGAATGTTTCACACTGATTTTCATATAAAATGTGTCAACTATAATGTTGGGTATGCTTTTATTATTTCATTCAACTCTTTTTGAAATATGTGTTGAATTTCTTTTGCTTGCTTATTTTGGTGGCCTTCATACTTCTATAAAAATATGTTTCATTTTCTAGAATTGGCTGATATGGTAGCTTATGCTTTGCAACACTCAATCTGAAATATTTCGCTTTCATGTATTTTTATATTGTCACTGATAGATTGTTTTATGAATGGCAAGGTTTGCTTACCTTATTTGACTTTTACTTTGCTTGATTTCATATAATGATATTTTTCTCATATATTCAGGCACGCCAAGAGATATTCTATAAATTGGTTGCCTTAATTGATATCACATCCATCACATAGGTATTTCGTTCTCTCTGGTAACATGAATGGATATGCCAGATATAGGGAAATTTGTACATAGCTCTCAGGAATTAGTTTATCATAAATACTAGTTACTAGTAAGTTGTAATAGTAATAATTATGTAGTTTGTAGATTGCTATCTATCATAAATTTGTTTGAATATCATAATTGTCAAGCAATAACAACTTCTTAAGCTCAATGGTAGAGCATCTACCTAATTATAGGCAGGAGGTTGGTGGTTCGATGCTTCAATGCCCTATAATAAATTTGTGATTACAAAAATGACTAAATTTGCATATATATGACTATCAGTAGCTAATTTCCCGTATCTTAGTCATATTTAGCTTAGTCGTTAATATGTTATCATCTAGTAGTTTATTTAGTCGTATATTTGGTCATTAATTGTTGCAATTAGTGACTAAATCAGTGACTAAATCAATGACTAAATCTGTGACTAAATCAATGACTAATAAGTAAAGCTATTAATTACGAAGTGAAATATAACTAGTTATAAGATAGTGGAAATTAGCTACTATTAGTCGCCGACTCAAAAATAGTTGTTTATAGCCTTATTTTAGTCAGTTTTTTAGTCATTAATTTCTCATTTCGTACTAGTGGTTGTTAAATTGGGTTGTGACCTTTGTTGAGTCTGCTAGACTGAACCATGACTATTCCTTGGGATGCCTTGAATCGATCTGTGGTGTACTAATTGTTCTGAGGTCTTTTTTGTGAAGGTGTTGTTGTTGGTGCCTACCATGACCTTTGAGGTTGCTAGTATTGAGTTGCGACCTTATGGGATACCTTGTACTAAGTCGTGACCTTGTGAGTTGCCTTAGATTTAGTCATGGCCTATGATAGGACAGAACCATGAACTCTATGGGTTGTTTGGACAAAACCATGACGTCTGTGGGTTGTCTAGAGAGAGCTGTGACCTTTATGAGCTATTTGGACTAAGCTCTAACCTTTTTTGGGTTGCTAAGTTGGGTTGTGACTTTTGTTGATCCTGCTAGAATGAACCATGACTGTTCCTTGGGCTTCCTTAACTCGATCTGTGGTCTACTGACTGTTTTGAGGTCTTTTATGTGAGTGTGTTGTTGTTGTTGGTTCCTACCATGATCTTTACTAGGGATGATGTGGTTCTTGTTCAGCCTGTTGTAGCATGCCGAGCCTCTTTAGACTTTAGAGAAGTTTTTTGTGCTCCTTTTCAGCCTCATTGAGGCTACTACTATGTATGGAAGGGCGTCGCAGTCTAGTGGATGTGCTAGAGTGTGGGTCTAAACTACATTGTTTTCTTCTTTTTGTCCATTTATAATTTTATTGCATGTGCTTGAATAATTATGTTGTGCAGCTTTGGGACTCTGCATCCAATATACAAGTAGAGTAAATTACTACTTTCATGTTTTCAATTTATTTTTGTTTTGTTTAAACAATGGCACTCCAAGTGGGCATTTTGGACAAAGTTGAATAGTTGTGGGATATTTGCTATTTCCCTTTCGAGGTATAAATGATAGTGGGATTGGAATAGTCTATATTTAACTTTTATTTTATTTTATCTATATATCAATATGAACATGGTTTCTTTCCTTGATTGCAAGTTAGTGGTTTTTCAAGTCACCTCTGAATAAAATGATCACATAAGTACTCATACTTCTTATCAACAATCAAAATCGAAGGTATTGTTGCTAATATTTCATCTCATTTCATTTCTATTTATCTAGTGGCTAAGAGTATTTAGAGTTAACGTCCATTCTTCTTGTTGTGAAATGTGAAATCTACTAGTTCAAGTTTTGGTTTGTTGAAGTTAAGATGGACATCCAAATCTGATTGAAACTATCTGAAGGTTGTGTAAGATGTTCATGGAACCTAAGAGAAACACACACTTGTCTTCATTTTATAGGGGATGGTGGGTTATCCCACATTGGGGGAAGATGAGTTTGGGACACCATTTTCTCATCCTTTTCTTCTATATAAACTAAAATTATCCTTTCCATGGCATCATCCACCATTATCTTCAAGTTATTATGAATTTTCAGTCAAATTCAAATATCTTGGCATGAATCTAGATGAATCAGTAGATGGTTTAACAATGGATGCATGCTTGTCATTCCTATAGATCCATATTGGCTTAATTGTAATCAACACCTTAGCTGGTGTTAAAGAAGGACCTGTATGAGCATAACCTATAAATTTTTGGGATTTTTTCATTTTGCATCATTCAAGCATACAAAATAATGATTACCAAGTTACTATAGATACATAATGACTTACCTTGTACTATTCCTTCAAGTCCTTCAAGTGCATTTATTAAGTCCAAAAATATTTTTTGCACTTAATAAATGAAGTTGAAGTACTTGAAGGACTAGTACAAGGTAAGCTATTATGGATCTATATTAACTCGATAATCATTATTTTCTATGCTTGAATTATGCCAAATTTGTTTGAATATCAACATTGTTAGCAATAACAACTTCTTAAAGGGTGCTAGCTCAATGGTAGAGCACCTGCCTAATTATAGGCATGAGGTTGGTGGTTCGATTACTCTGTGCCCTATCATAAATTTGTGACTAAGAAAACAACTAAATTCACATATATACGACTATTAGTAGCTAATTTCCAGTATCTTATAACGCGACTAACGTTTAGAGGTATTTAGCTTAGTCATTAATATGTTATCATCTAGTAGTTTATTTAGTCGTATATTTGGTCATTAATTGTGACAATCAATGACTAAATCAATGAGTAACTCAATGACTACATCAATGACTAATAAATCAACCAATTAATGACTAAGTTAGTCAAGCTATAAGATAGTGGAAATTAGCTACTATTAGTCACCGACTCAAAAATAGTCGTTTATATATTAATTTTAGTCACTTTTTTAGTATTTAATTCCTCATTTTGTACTAGTGGTTATGAAGTTTTTTCTCTTTGAAAAAACCCTGTTTTGAGAGGGTGACGCCCTTTTCTCTCTAACAAGGTGCGTCACCCCCCATTGACACCCTTTGCATCACTATAGGGTGCATGACTAATGCACTTGCTTTTGTATAGGGTGCGCCGGTGCCTGTACAGAGGAAAAAAAAGATAAGTTTCAAAAAGTCTCTCAAAGGAGACCCTCGTGGAGGTTTATCCCTTCCATTTAGGGTGGATCTCACTCGCCTCCTAGCTTAGTAGGATCCCACCTCATCCCTCGCCCTTAATCCTCTCCTCTCTTCCTCATCTCTTTTGGCCTCATGGGATAGGGAGCTAGAATGAGTGATAGTAGCCAAATGTTGGAGAAATTAGGCCAAAGATGTGATCTTTGATAGTTTGTATATTGAGGCAAGGCTATGTTTTTAATTCTTTCCTCTTTGATATTAATACATTAATGTTTTCCTTTCCCATAAATGATGTGTAACATGGATAATTTTAGGGGCGAAATTTAGCCCATGGGCTATTTTTCCATGTTTTAAAAAAAAAAAGATTTGCCATTTTTTCTTTTTTGAAGCCCTGTTTCACCCAATTTTGATGGGGTAAAAAATTTTCACCCTAAAAATCGCCAAATTATTTTATAAACGATATAAAATCCTCGGAAATTAAAATATTTTTTGAAAAATATCACGAAACATTTTATAGTTTTCGTTTTAAGAATTGGTAAGATTCACCAACATTTATACACTTTTAAATAAGTATTGTTCCTTAAAATTATCCTTGATGTGTAATCTCATTTGTAGCATTTCTCCTTGGTCAATTGCTTAGATCTATCATATTATCTTGTGTTTCCACTCGTTTCTTCTTTCCTTTGAATATTTTGCAGGTTATCTCTTCATCAACAAGATTACAAAAGCTTCAAGCCAATGAGGAAAACCTTCGGAAAGAGGTATAGATTCTTTACATTCAAGTGATTTGATAAATCTAGGGAAAAGTTTTCATTACTGTTATGTTTTGTTATAGATCTAAACCATTTAGACTAGAGAGCTTTGTCTTTGTCTGCATTGATAAAGTGTTTTGAAACAATATTTTATTAAATAATAATGTTAAAAAGTATATTTGATTTTCCATATAGGCATTACATATCATTATTTACATTATACACATGATAAACTCTAGGGGTCTCAAGCAGGGACATTACATTAAATGTTGATGATTAAGTTTAAAAATTTTGCCGAAATGAGTTTCAAAATTATGTCGAGATCCAAAATCATCTCGAAATGAGTTTTTAAATCTTGCCAATCTAATTTGAAAATCTTGTTGAAATGAGTTTCAAAATTGAGCTAATTAAGTTTGAAAATCTTGTCAAAATGAGTTTTTAAATGTTTTTTATCGAGTTTGAAAACCTTGTTGAAATGAGTTCAAAAGCATGCTGAGTTTCAAAAATGGACTGAGTTTCAAAATTGGATTAATTTGAGTTTTGAAATTGGTCCAAGTTTTAAAACTAGATGGGTTTTAAAATCATATCGAGCTTCAAAATTGAGCCAATTTGAGTTCCAAAATGAATGAAAAATATGGGTTTTTGGTGTTTGTAAAATTCTCATAAGTTTTGACCCCAAACTCCATTTTGGACATACAATATAGCATTGGAAATATACACTAAGATCTCTAACCTTTTTGTTATATATGTTTTTCATGATTTTTCATTATTTATCCTTAAGGTATTTTTTAAAACTTCCTTTTTTCGCATTTTGAGAAAACCTTTTGGCAATTTAAAATGAAGACCAAAGTTCTAGACCACAACAATATCTTATGATCTTTGGATTTCCAATAAAATTATGATTTTACTTTACCTTGCAAGTTTAATTCTTGAGAAGTAAATAATAAACGAATTTCAATTTTTCATGTATGAAACCTAACTAAAGTTAGTGGCTAACTTGGTTTGTATCACTAAGGGGCCTTTGTTTAGTAAGGTATGATAATTCCATCATAACATTATGGTGAGTAACTCTTCATTATTCATCTAAACTATTATGATTATTATCATGGTTTCAAAGTTTAAATGGAATATAACTAATGGGAATATAATATGCAAAAGATAGTAGAGGATGAGAAGATAGAAGAGGAGAACGAGAGATCAGACTTGAAATGATATCAAACATGAAATTATCAAAGTAACTTCAAAGTGTGTTGAATAACTTACTCTTTAAATGATATCAAACATCAAATTATCAAAGTAACTTCAAATTGTGATGAATAACTTACTCGTGACCAACGTTCAAAATTGAACTCTTCACATCCCTTTCAAAGGGTTCTAGCCCTTCCCAGAAGTGTAAAGTTAAAAATTGTCCTTCAAAAAAAATTTTAAATTTGAATTTTACCCTTCCAATAAAGAAGGGCATAATTTATATCAACATTTCAAAAGAAGTGTAGCTTTTGAAATTATCCATCCATTTAAATTTCTCTTCTGCTTACATCCTCTTCTCTTTAAATCCTTATCTCATAGTCATAACTAAGGATTATTATGCCTGCACATCCTCACCTTATTATACGAATTGGGTCAAGGCCCAAAGACAACCATAAAATATTAAATGTGTCAAGACTCAAAGAGTAAGATACAAGTATAAGTCTTATATTAAATTTATCTTATAAGTCTTTAATTAACAGTATCAACTGAGATTTGACACGATGGATGGTTCTGATCTTCTTATCACTCCTTACCAATGTCATTGCAAGGCATTCCTTGAAGGTGAAGTCCATAATTTTAGGTCTTCTTCCTCATTATCATGCCTTTTGCTAAGACAATAAAGAGGGTAGTGGCCTGCATAAGCATGGAAAATGTTTTAGGAATAGAGGTTATACACATTAATTGTTTTCATTAAATAATTTAAATTCCTACTGATGACTATCGATTCAGTGAACCGTGGACTGGTACAAAACACAACAAATTTTAGAGCCCCAAGCACTTAATTACACACACCTATAACTTTCTCAAATCTAGCCATTAATAAACTTATTTTGGTATTCTGGTTCAATTTA
This sequence comes from Pseudotsuga menziesii, assembly GCA_001517045.1. Taxonomy (NCBI): domain Eukaryota; kingdom Viridiplantae; phylum Streptophyta; class Pinopsida; order Pinales; family Pinaceae; genus Pseudotsuga; species Pseudotsuga menziesii. The sequence goes on along the minus strand of LPNX010499278.1, from coordinate 95,760 downwards.
AAAGGAGTCTTGAGACTTAGACATACATTGATTTGCAAGGATTCAGTTGACTTAGGACCCTCCATCACATACATGTATGCTTTCACAACAAGCGCTGAAAAACAATATTTGTTTTTTGCATTTTTTTTGGTGAAAAGGTTTGGCTAATTTATACTTGTCAAGTAAAGGACAATTATTTATATTTCCCTTCATCTTTGAAGGGCTGAGAGAATAAATTCCCTTCCAATTGAAATTAAGACCCACCCTTCAAATTTGATCGATGCTCGTAACATCAAAATTAGAATCAAGAATGTGGAACCTACACACCTAAAAAAATAAACACTTCTTATATTTTAAAATCTCATTTATATGTTTTTTATTTTCTATGATCTCAATAATTTGTGCAAAATGCTTTATAATATTCCTAATTATTTGAAATAGATCATTAAAAAGGTAAAGTGGTTTCTTGGCTAATACCTTAAGTTTCCACATGGCAAGAGATTAAAAAAATAGTCATGAAGAAGAAAAATATTATAAATGTAATGACGGAAAAGAATAAAGAATTTTTCCCGTTTGGAAAAATAAAGACTAGGTAAACAATATTGAGATGCAATTAATGAAATGATATTTTTTGTTGTAGAATTTTCTCACATAGTATTTAATTTTCCACTTTATTGTTTCAATTTTATATTAGTTGAAGTACTATGCTAATAAGTTATCTTCATCCTCTGAACTCTATTTTACAATACTTTGTCATAGCTTAAACATTTTACATTTAAATTTTGATATTAATTTAGTTACATTTCATAATTTAGTTAAAAGAGAAAATTAAAACTGCAAATCAAGCTGCAACTAATCTAACCCTAAAATTAATACGTGCCATTAGAAACCCTAGTACCCAAAACTCCCTTTCAATATCACGGTCACTTTACATGAACACTTATCCACGTCTAAAATTGAAAGCAAATATATAGAATCTGTTTTTAAAAAATGTTCATCCACGTCTAAAAGTTCATCATTATTACATTAAATATCCTTATTGTGTTTACTAAGTTCGCCTTGCTACGCTTTATATGCTTATTCCTGCTCTTTGCCTTTGAAGAATAAACTCCCTCACACCATAATTGCAAGCATGGAATGAAAGTTATGCTTTGAAAAAGAGAAATTATCCCAATCGTTATTCTTTTATTTTATAAATAAAAAAGAAAAGTGATGGAGTCTCTTCTTTTATTTTATTTTTGGTTGTGAAAAGGAGAACTATCACATTGCTTATTCTTGAAGCAACGTATAAAATGAAAAAGAAAAGAGATCTCTCTCTTTTATTTTTGGTCATGAATACATAAATCTAGAGAGATGGAATTATATGCTTACTCTTACTATGCACTCAAAACCTCACCTTCTTCAATATTATTCCAAACGTACGAGTTTTTTTGCTCATTATTTGTTTAAATCTTAAGAAATACAATGGAAGTTGGCAATGACGTTGACATCTAGATGAGGCACTATCATAAATTTGCAAATTGGTAATGATGTTAACGTTTAGATGATGTCACATTTGAAATTAAAGAAAAAATATGAGATATGAAAGAATTAAAGGTTAAAAGAAAATCAAGATACTACAAGGGGTCATTAATCTTAATCTAGAAGATAAAAATTATATCTTTATTTTAACTACCAAAGAAGAAGTTTAATATATTTAAGATAAGAACGAATTCTCATGAGCTTCATAGTGAAATAGGGTATTAGACAATTCCTAAAACACAGTGGTGGAAAGAATTTCACATCTCTGTGCTACTATGAGCTTTGAGGATGAAAGTAACTTTCTCATAGAGTTCCTCGTGTACACCCACATTTGATCGCAGTTTCATAATCTTTTCTTCAGTACAACCCTCCCTAACCTTTTAACATGTCAACATTACCATGATCTCATAATGCATCTGTCTAAACTTTTTGAGAATCGGAATAAAATTTTACAACAATCCAAATAACTCCTTACAACATTCCAGCTAGTTCCTTCTCAAGGTTTGATAGACCAAAAGTGGTCTTAGTGGAGGTTAACCACCATCATCATCAGTATGATTCGAGTATGAAGATGGATATAGATATGATTAAGTACAAAACAAATATGTAACCAAAACATTTTAATATGATTAAACATTAGAGTAGATATTGAGTAGATGAAAAATATTTTTTTTATAAAATTTAAAAACATATATAAATCTTACATAAATTTGACTTGGTTAAAGAGTCAAATGTATGTCTACAATTCATGGTTTTCGAGCCCATGGTACTTGTGTATCCCATGATATTGCATGTGAAAAATAATACTTAAAGTCTTGAGAAACTACATTGCGCCTAAAGAGGCTCATGTTGGCCTGAGTGTGGCCAATGATGGCTAGATTGGCCATGCCCTCACTAGATTGCTTAGGGAGAATGATGGCCTGGTACAAGATATGTTACCCAATTATGAAACATTAGTTGCAATAGAACCTGGAAAAACATAAATCTGATCAATACAAATATATATTAGAAGTATCTGCACAACTTTATAGAACACGGTCTAAAAAATGAAATGTAGGCAAACGTTACCTTCAAGAATATATAACTTTTATTTATGAAAAATTGCTATGACTCCAATAAAATTCATGTTATCCTAAGATTGGTATGTTCATTTTTTCTAAAACATATTGTATATGCTCGTGTTAGACCCCAAATTCAGTATGTAAACACTAATATTTTTTGGGAAAAAAATGCAGAATTGTAGTTAACATGTGGTTCTTGTGCAACACAATTTTTCTATAATTTTTAATGTAATTTTTCTATATTTTTTAAATTAATAAAGTCAATGAAGCCCCAAAATTAGAAGGTTGAGCATTAGGCTTCGTTATGAGGGTATTAACACAATCAATGGTTTTTTTTTTATTAGTGTGTAGGTCTTCGTCTGCACTTGTGTTGGTTCCTTTTTGTTTTGAAAATAGGTCCACCAATCAAAAGTTACAAAGAAAATACAAATGCTATGTTTTTTACAAATTTGAGATATGACCAAATAAAAATATATAAAACAATATAAAGCAATATTGTTCTCCCAAAACACACACACACACACACATATAATTTACACATAAATCTCTATATGTCTGTGCAATTTCGTTAGCACCAAACCATTCTAGCATATGTAGGTTCGAGTTTAAAAACCAAAGAAATGAAAAATTAGACTTGTTTTGCTAGTTGTAGGCCTAAATCATAGATTTGGAAATCAGAACCTGTAGACAAATAAGACAACTCATCCACAACATGAGTGGAAATAGTGATTCGCACCAATTTATTTTTCAAATTAAAAATGTGTGTGTGTTAATAACACATGCATGTTGTTATATAGAAAATAACAAATGCACGTTGTTTTTTCCACCTAATTTCTTCTTCTTCTTCTTCCTCTCTCTCTCTCTCTCTCTCTCTCTCTCTCTCTCTCTCTCTCTCTCTCATTTTCCCTAGCCTGAAACANTCTCTCTCTCTCTCTCTCTCTCTCTCTCTCTCTCTCTCTCTCTCTCTCTCTCTCTCTCTCTCTCTCATTTTCCCTAGCCTGAAACACTTAGTACTAGAAAAAAGTAGTCACAACATAAAATAAATTCCCCAAGATGATATAAAATTCTTGAATAAAATACTCTTTTACCTCTCACATACTAAGGGTTGATCTTTAGAGTGTTTGATCTCCACAAATGTCTTGGAATATATACAACAAATAACACACACTAGATCAAAGTAACAAGCTAGTCTACAATCTTATGTTAATGACCAAGGAATTCAACAATAAACACAATGATTCAAACATAATGATGTTTATGGGAAAGAAACCTTTATTTGCATTAATAAAATGGAGAGGGAGAGCATACAACCTAAGCCTTGGTGTTGAGAAACCCTTGTCAAATGAATATTGCCTCAAATCCTCAAGCTTTCCCGCCAATTGCTCACTAGCCTTGGCTGAATTTGGTCAGAGTTTAGATGCAATAACATAATCTTCCTCCATTTAACCATGGGGGGTGAGCCAGTATTTAAAGCCATGGGAGGATAGAATAGGTTGAGGATCTCATCGGTGAGGTGGAGGTACGATCCTACAATGATGTATCTTGATCTACAGGTGGTTCTGAACCTTAGGGATGAGGCTCCACGAAGTCAAGCTTCGAGAAGCCTCTCGAAGCTTCTCTTTTTACCTTTAAAACTCCAGCACTTCTCTTTGTCTAAGGAGACATAACGTTACTAGGGGAGCACTTCTCATTGCATAAAGGAAAATGGCGGTGGCACCGCTTACTACTCAAAGAAAAAGAGCGTTACAATAGGTACCACACCTTGACCATCAGGAGAGTGCGGTGGTGGACAAAAGTGTAAATCATTAATCCTTTTCCATTTTTAACTTCAAAACTTGAGGATTTAGGGAAAAAATGACATTTTGATCTCATTACATGATGTTGACGAGAAATGTGTGTAACAAAATGCCCCCCAAAGCATCAAGCTAAAAGGATAGGATATGTGAAGGATTTTTAGGAACAAGTTATCACTTCCAGGCAAGAATCCACTGATCAGAGATCTAAAACAACCAGGCTCATTCTACAGTACATTTACACTTTAATTTATGTTCATACAACTCACAACATGGCTGCTAACCAATACACTGCAGATACATGTGAGATATAAACAATCATGGCTACTAGAATACATTGTAGATCCATGCGAAGAAGACTCAAACTTCAACATTGCTACCATACATACAATGTAGATCTATGTCATACAGATGCAAATTTGAGCACATCCATGGCCATAAAAATTTGGATCCATGCTATGACTCATACAAATACTCCATTGCAAACTGGAGAAATAAAAGATGACTTAAACATACACCTAGGGTCTTCGTCTCTCTTCAACAAAGTACGATTCTATACATGAGAATACAAGTCTTGAAGTCGAACATGGTTTAAACCACTTGATTACCAGTGAATAATAAAAACCGTTAACAAGTGTGAGGGATATCACCATTGATGTCGATGATTCCCAAGGTACTCCAGTACAGTCCATCGAATGTGAATAGATGATTTGATGTCAAACACTCAGTTGAATCTTTCGATCAAAGGTAAATGATGTGAACCTATTGTCGAAAACGAGGAAATATGTCATTGATGTATATATATCTCAAGGTACTGCTTTTTGTTTCTAAGACTAATTCCGGGAAGATGAGTTGAAGTCGACAGGAATAGTCTTGTCGAAGGAGGCCCATGATGAATCCCACATCAACAGCAGGAAACCTGGAATAACGTTCTAGAATTTGAGTATGAAGTAACCATAGGACTGACTCAAAGGTATTTTTGACTACATATGAAAACTCTCAACACAATTTTCCTTTGAACATAGGGCGGCACGATCAAAGACTTGGAAACATGATGGACGATGCATTCTTTGAAAGACTTAAAGGAGTGACATGACTCATGAAAGTGGATCGACTCTGAAGAAAGTTGAATACCCAAATGACTGAATGAAATGGAGACAAGTGCCATGTTCAAAGGTGACTAAAAAATGCCATTTTTTAGAACAATAATCCAACCCCTTAGTACCTTAGTCTAACTCTTTAATCAAATTTATTGCATTTTATGCATTATTACTAGTTGGACCAATAACACCCACATGAGCACTCCCACTCAATAAACCATCCATATGTGTGCCCTCATCATTGCGGGTGTGCTCCCATTCATTGAATGTGGACAATTTGGTTTACTAGGAGTGCTAGAGGTGGATTTGTCGAATTTTGAATTGATTTGGTGCATTTAATGCCACCTAGAGCCTCTCACCCACCTATTTTTGCACACCCATGAATTCCAAGGTGTAATGATTTCCCCATGTCACCTCATCCATGTCCACACAACAATTCGTGGCCATTTGGGCTGATTTGGAGCGTGTTTTTCCCACATAGGGGGGATTGAGGCCAATTTGGCCAATTTCACTTGTACAGTTACATTGGGATTCCTAATCCTCACAAAAAAATTATGATGTAATATAAACCTATTACTAACATGTTTTTATGTTAGACAGTCAAAATATAACCTATTTCTGTTCACATTGCATGTGTAAATTGCTTCTCTTTTAATGGATTTTTGTTGGATTTGCATCAAATTCGATTAGTGAGTTTTTCTAAGGCTCCTAGATATTTTTGTAGATCGAAATTATCAAATGGTATCATAGATGAGTGGATTTTAGTGAGTTGCAAATCAATCCAGAGCGTTTTGAGCTGCATTTTTAGAGAAATTCCAGATAAAATTGAGTGGTTTTTGCAGGACATTCAGAAATATCATCACCATTGGCGCAATAAAAAATGGAAGATAGCCATGTCTTGCTAACACCTTTCAACTTATTTGATTGGAAGGAAAATATGTTTATTCAATTGAGATCCAAGGGTCTCTACAGAGTTACCATGGGCACATAGGTGGAGCCAAACTCCGCTGTAGAGAAAGCCAAGTACTTCAATAGATTGGATGAAGCACATGGATTGTTATGCCTAATTATCTCAAGAGAGATTTTGTTCCACATAAATAGTTTAACATCCCCCAATGAAGTCTGGGTAGAACTAGAGACACTCTTTGGGAAGACTGATGAACTAAGAGGACACCATCTTGAGAATGAGCTCATCAGCCTAATCCCAGCACACTTTCACATTATCCAAGACTTCTTCACCAAGTTTACGTCACTTGTGTTGGAAATAAAGCAATGTGGGAGTGAGAATAAATAGGATCAGTTGATTCTATCTATCCTTTTGAAGTTGGGGCTATAATTCTCAGTATTTGTTAGCACATTTCATTCTGGCAAGTTAACACTTCGAAACTGGCAAATTCCAAGTCTAGCTAGCTTCATGGAGTCCCTCACTCGAGAGAATGACAAGCTAGTCCAAATGGGCACCATCAAGGATAACGCTCAATCCTTGGCTATGGGAGTTTCGAATGCATCCAAGGGAAAGTCCAAGGAAAAGAATTTGAAGCTACCAGAGAAGAAGAAACCAAAAAACCCCAAATCCAGTGATGGGGGTTCGAATCCTCCCAAGGAGAAGGACAAGAAAGGAAAAGAGAAGACCAAATGCACCTATTGCCACAAGGGATGGCATCCATAAAGCTCATGCATGAAGAAAACCATTGACCAGATGGCACAACTGATGGAGAAGAAGAACATCCCTGTCCCAGACAACGTAAGGAAGAAAGATTGCACCTCCAGTTCATATAACAAGTAGAAATGTCATGCTTTGGTAGTAGGTACCTCTAATTCCTCATATTTCATCAATGATTCAGGGGATTCTAGACACATGGTAGCCAAAATAGAGCTCTTCTCCTCCATGATTTTAAATGCTGACCCAACAATTCGAATGGGGCATGATTCTGAAATACAGACCAAGGGGATTGGTAGGATTGATCTAGAGCATGGTTAGTTCAGTGATGTGTTGTAAGTACCAGACCTTGTAGCAAATTTGTTGTCAGTATATCAAATAACTGATATAGGAGAAGTAAAAAGAGTGACCTTCACTCCAGACTTGGTAGAGATTGCAGAAATCGAATCAAACCAAGTTGTTGCAGTTGGGTATGTAGACCACCATGAGAGGATGTCAACGTTATCTAATTTCCTCACTACTTCCAATGACCAAGATCTTCTCTCACATGCCAATGATAATTCCAAGCTATGGCATGAGAGGTTTGGTCACATGAACTACATGTACCTCTAAGCACTACACAGAGATGAGATGGTGGAAGGAATTCCACAAATCAAATCATCAAATGGAGCTTGCATTGGATGTGTAGTTGGGAAACATCCAGAGCAAAGCTATGAGAAGGGGATGGTAAGGAGAGACACACAACCACTTGGGTTGGTACATTTAGATCTGATTAGTCCTCTGCCCACTCCATCATATGGTGGATCAAGGTATGTACTTACATTTATTGATGATTACTCGAGATTTTGCTGGGTGTACTTCCTTAAATTAAAATATGAATTTTTTGAGCAATTGAATATTTGGAAGGCATTGGTAGAGAATTAGAGTGGGCATAAGATTAATATCCTTGGAACTGATAATAAGAAGGAGTATGTCAACAAAAACATGTAGCACCTTTGTGAGGAATGTGGCATCCAAATGCAACATTCAACTCCCTACACACCACAACAAAATGGTGTGGCAGAGAGGAAGAATAGATGTGTCAAGGAGATGGCCACTTGCATGATTGAAGCAAGGGATATAAGTCCCAAGCTATGGGCCGAGGCCATTAATTCTTCTACACATATACATAACAGATCCTTCCACAAATCAGTCAAAGGAAAGACTCCCTACGAATCATGGTTTGGCCATAAACCAAATGTCTCAAATTTCAGGATTTTTGGATCTAGAGCATGGGATCTATTAAAAAATTAATCCAACCCCTTAGTACCTTAGTTTAAATCCTTAGTCAATTTTATTGCATTTTGCATTAATACACGATGGTTTTGGACTTAGGGTGCTTAGTTGGACAAATAGCTAGTCAAATTGGGACATTTACACCTACATGAGAACTCTAGATCAGTCAACCAACCACATGTGTGCCCTCATGATTTCTGGTATGCTCCCATTCATTGAATGTGGAAATCTTGGTTGATTAGGAGCGCTAGAGGTGGATTTTGTCCAATTTTGGGCTGATTTGGTGCATTTAATGCCACCTAGAGACTCTAAACCACCTAGATTTCCACACCCATGCATGCCAAGGTGTAATCATTGCCCCAAATCACCTCAGCCACATCCACACAGAAATTTGTGGTTGTTTGGGCTGATTTGGAGCGTGATTAGCACACCTGGGGGGGGTTGATGCCAATTTGGAAATTTTCACTTGTACAATCACATTGGGATCTCAAATCCTCACTAAACACACCAGATGTAATATAAACCTATTACTAGCATGTTTTTATGTTAGACAATCAAAATATAACTTGTTTTTGTTCACATTGCATGTGTAAATTGCTTCTCATTTAATGGTTTTTTGTTGGTTTTGCACCAAATTCGATTTGTGAGTTTTTTATAAGGATCATATATCTACCTATAGCTCATATATATCACATGGTATCAGAGCTGAGGGTATTTTAGTGAGTACCAAATCAATCCACTGCATTTTGAGCTGCATTTTTAGAGGAATTCCAGATAAAATTGAGTTGTTTTTGTAGGGCATTAATTTCGTCACCATTAGCACAGACAGAAATGGAATCTACCCACATCTTGATAACACCTTTAAAATTCTTCGATTGGAAGGTAGATAAGGTGATTCAATTGAGATCTAAGGGTCTTTACATAGTTACCATGTGCACAGAGGTGGAGCCAAACTCTGCTGTAGAGAAAGCCAAGTACTTCAATAGATTGGATGAAGCATAAGGATTATTATGCCTGAGTATCTCAAGAGAGCTCTTGTTCCACATTGATAGTTTAACAACACCCAATGAGGTCTTGGTAAAACTAGAGACATTATTTGGGAAAATTGATGAACTACGTGGACACTAGCTTGTGCCCAGTGTAGTTTGACACTATCGAGGACTTCTTCACCAAGTTTAAGTCACTTGTGTTGCAGCTAAAGCAATGTGGGATTGAGAATAAAGAGGACCAGTTGATTTTTTCCATCCTTTCGAAGTTGGACCATAATTCTCAATCTTTGTTAGCACATTTCATGATGGAAAGCTAACACTTCGAAATTGGCAGATGCCAAGTCTAGCTAGCTTCATGGAGTCACTCAATCAGGAGCAAGACAGGCTAGTCTAAATGGGAACCATCAAGCCTAACTATAAAGCCTTGGCCATGGGAGTTTTAAATGCCTCAAAGGGAAAGTCCAAGGCAAAGAATTTGAAGCTATGAGATAAGAAGAAACTAGAAAAACCCAAATCTAGTGATGGGGGTTCGAATCTTCCCAAGGAGAAGGACAAGAAAGGAAAAGAGAAGACCAAATGCACCTATTTCCACAAGGGATGGAATCCAGAAATATCATGCAAGAAAAAAACCATTGACCAGATGGTGTAGCTACTGGAGAAGAACAACATTTCAATCCCTGACAGCACAAGGAAGAAGGATGGCACCTCCAGTTCAGATGGAAAGGAGAAACGTCATGCTTTGGTAGCATGTACTTCTAACTCTTCATTAATTGTGACAATCGATGACTAAATCAATGAGTAACTCAATGACTAATAAATCAACCAATTAATGACTAAGTTAGTCAAGCTATAAGATAGTGGAAATTAGCTACTATCAGTCACCGACTCAAAAATAGTCGTTTATATATTAATTTTAGCCACTTTTTTAGCATTTAATTCCTCATTTTGTACTAGTGGTTATAAAGTTTTTTCTCTTTGAAAAAACCCTGTTTTGAGAAGGTGACGCCCTTTTCTCTCTAACAAGGTGCGTCACCCCCATTGACACACTTCGCATCACTATAGGGTGCGTGACCGATGCACTTGCTTCTGTATAGGGTGTGTCGGTGCCTGTACAGAGGAAAAAAAGATAAGTTTCAAAAAGCCTCTCAAAGGAGACCCTTGTGGAGGTTTATCCCTTCCATTTAGGGTGGATCTCACTCGCCTCCTAGCTTAGTAGGATCCCACCTCATCCCTCTCCCTTAATCCTCTCTTCCTCATCTCTTTTGGCCTATAAATGAGAGCTCACCCTCATGGGATAGGGAGCTAGAATGAGTGATAGCAGCCAAATGTTGGAGAAATTAGGCCAAAGATGTTATCTTTGATAGTTTGTATATTGAGTCAAGGCTATGTTTTTAATTCTTTCCTCTTTGATATTAATACATTAATGCTTTCCTTTCCCATAAATGATGTGTAACATGGATAATTTTAGGGGTGAAATTTAGCCCATGGGCTACTTTTCTATGTTTTAAAAAAAAAAAAGATTCGCCATTTTGTTTTGTTTTTTGAAGCCCTGTTTCGCCCAATTTTGATGCGGTAAAAAATTTTCAACCTAAAAATCGCCAAATTATTTTATAAATGATATAAAATCCTCGGAGATTAAAATATTTTTTGAAAAATATCATGAAACATTTTATAGTTTTCGTTTTAAGAATTGGTAAGATTCACCAACATTTATACACTTTTAAATAAGTATTGTTCCTTAAATTTATCCCCAATGTGTAATCTCATTTGTAGCATTTCTCCTTGGTCAATTGCTTAGATCTATCATATTATCTTGTGTTTCCACTCGTTTCTTCTTTCCTTTGAATATTTTGCAGGTTATCTCTTCATCAACAAGATTACAAAAGCTTCAAGCCAATGAGGACAACCTTCAGAAAGAGGTATAGATTCTTTACATTCAAGTGATTTGATAAATCTAGGGAAAAGTTTTCATTACTGTTATGTTTTGTTATAGATCTAAACCATTTAGACTAGAGAGCTTTATCTTTGTCTGCATTGATAAAGTGTTTTGAAACAATATTTTATTAAATAATAATGTTAAAAAGTATATTTGATTTTCCATATAGGCATTACATATCATTATTTACATTATACACATGATAAACTCTAGGGGTCTCAAGCAGGGACATTACATTAAATGTTCATGATTAAGTTTGAAAATTTTGCCGAAATGAGTTTCAAAATTATGTCGAGATCCAAAATCATTTCGAAATGAGTTTTTAAATGTTGTTGGTTGAGTTCGAAAATCTTGTCGAAATGAGTTTTTAAATCTTGCCAATCTAATTTGAAAATCTTGTTGAAATGAGTTTCAAAATTGAGCTAATTAAGTTTGAAAATCTTGTCAAAATGAGTTTTTAAATGTTTTTTATTGAGTTTGAAAACCTGGTTGAAATGAGTTCAAAAGCATGCCGAGTTTCAAAAATGGACTAAGTTTCAAAATTGGATTAATTTGAGTTTTGAAACTGGTCCAAGTTTTAAAACTGGGACGGGTTTTAAAATCATCTCGAGCTTTGAAATTGAACCAATTTGAGTTCCAAAATGAATGAAAAATATGGGTTTTTGGTGTTTGTAAAATTCTCATAAGTTTTGACCCCGAACTCCATTTTGGACATACAATATACCATTGGAAATATACACTAAGATCTCTAACCTTTTTGTTATATATGTTTTTCATGATTTTTCACTATTTATCCTTAAAGTAGTTTTTAAAACTTCCATTTTTCGCATTTTGAGAAAACATTTTGGCAATGTAAAATGAAGACCAAAGTTCTAGACCACAACAATATCTTATGATCTTTGGATTTCCAATAAAATTATGATTTTACTTTACCTTGCAAGTTTAATTCTTGAGAAGTAAATAATAAACGAATTTCAATTTTTCATGTATGAAACCTAACTAAAGTTAGTGGCTAACTTTGTTTGTATCACTAAGTGGCCTTTGTTTAGTAAGGTATAATAATTCCATCATAACATTATGGTGAGTAACTCTTCATTATTCATCTAAACTATTATGATTATTATCATGGTTTCAAAGTTTAAATGGAATATAACTAATGGGAATATAATATGCAAAAGATAGTGGAGGATGAGAAGATTGAAGAAGAGAACGAGAGATCAGACTTGAAATGATATCAAACATGAATTTATCAAAATAACTTCAAAATTGTGTTGAATAACTTACTCTTTAAATGATATCAAACATCAAATTATCAAAGTAACTTCAAATTGTGATGAATAACTTACTCTTGACATTAAAATTAGAGTCAAGAATGTGAAACCTACACACCTAAAAAAAATAAACACTTCTTATATTTTAAAATCTCATTTATATGTTTTTTATTTTCTATGATCTCAATAATTTGTGCAAAATGCTTTATAATATTCCTAATTATTTGAAATAAATCATTAAAAAGGTAAAATGGTTTCTTGGCTAACACCTTAAGTTTCCACATGGCAAGAGATTAAAAAAATAGTCATGAAGAAGAAAAATATTATAAATGTAATGACGGAAAAGAATAAAGAAATTTTCCCCTTTGGAAAAATAAAGACTAGGTGAACAATATTGAGATGCAATTAATATAAACCATGGAAATGATATTTTTTGTTGTAGAATTTTCTCACATAGTATTTAATTTTCCACTTTATTGTTTCAATTTTATATTAGTTGAAGTTATCTTCATCCTCTTAACTCTATTTTACAATACTTTGTCATAGCTTAAACATTTTACATTTAAATTTTCATATTAATTTAGTTACATTTCATTCATTCTATTAAAAAAGAAAAAGAAAATTAAAACTGCAAATCAAGCTGCAACTAATCTAACCCTAAAATTAATACGTGCCATTAGAAACCCTAGTACTCAAAACTCCCTTTCAATATCACGGTCACTTTACATGAACACTTATCCACCATATGACTCACGTAACCGTACTTGAAAGAATAATAAATTACTTATGAGACAC